>CAUYLG010019023.1:0-50188 GCA_963573385.1 Cacajao melanocephalus | reverse complement strand
TGGGTGTGGCTTGTTAAAAACTTGTACAGGGTTTTTTTTTGTTTCTGTTTGCAAATTTGTCACCACGGTTTTCAATTTTGGTTTAAAGTGTGGTTCTATTTTTAAAAAAAAAAAAAAAAAAAAAAAAGTTAATAATAGGGGGAATTGACTGTTGAGTACATGGAAATTCTCTGAATGAACTTTGCAACATTTCTGTAAATTGAAAAGTATCGTGAAAGTAAAATTTTATTTTTTAACAAAGGAAAATAAACGTAAGCCCTATAAAAAACATGGACTAACCAAATAATTTCTAGATTTCCTGTTCATACGGTTTCTCACTTAGTAATACAAAGCATTCTATTTTAGATTTCTGCTGGGTTTGTTAGACTCCCAGAGGCTTTGAAAAGTCCCACGGTAAATAGCTTTATAAACAAATTTGTGTGGATTGTTTTAATTCAGGTTTTCCCATGCAGATTTAATCATGAATTATTTTACTTGAGAAGCAGTGATAGGGGGAAAAAAAGGTAGTTCCCAAGCCACTGGGATGACAAGGCCTTTCTTAGCACCAGCTTTTCCCAGGACACACCATTAAGACATCTCAACATCACTACGCAGAAGACTTAGTAACCTCTTCGTGTCTCCACAGCGATTCTCACCTGTCAACCATTCCTCTCCCCTGAACACCCTCCTCCATCTGACTTCCTGGCTCCCTTTCCTAGTTTTCCTCTGTAGCAAAGGGTCCCACACGTCCCTGGATCACTTGTTAAAACCTGGATAACCGGCCTCAGCTCCCACAGTTCCTGATTCAGTGGGTCTGGGGATGGGGCCCAGAAACTTTACATTTCTCACAAGATCCAAGGTGGGGAGCCGGCCTGGGGATCCCACTTTGCAAGCCATTGAGATTCCCTCCGTCTCCTTGTAAGGCTGCCTTCCATTTCGCCATAGATTCTAGGCTTTGGCCTTCTCACTTGCGCTCTTGCTCTTCCCAGGCGCTGGTTGCTTGGTATCTAAAATAAATCTTGGCTGTTCACCGTGGCTCACGCCTGTAACCCCAACACTTTGGGAGGCCGAGGCAGGCAGATTACAGGGTCAGAAGTTTGAGACTAGCCTGGCCAATATGGTGAAACCCCGTCTCTACTAAAAATACAAAGAAATTATCCGGGCATGGTGGTGCGTGCCTGTAATCCCAGCTACTCAAGAGGCTGAGGCGGGATAATTGCTTGAACCTGGGAGGCGGAGGTTGCGGTGAGCAGAAGTCACTCCACTGCACTCCAGCCTGGGTGACAGAGCGAGACTCTGTCTCAAAAAAATAAATTAATTAAAATAAATCTCAGCATTAAGTATTCCTCAGTGGGTGTGGCATTCAGAAATGGACAGGATTCAAACAAACAAAGGGGATTACTTGATTTAAGAGCACAATTTAATGACAAAAGTATTTTCTTTGTAGCTTAGTAGTGCTGGATCCCAGGCTCTTCTCATGAAGTCCGTGAACTTGGTTTCTGCCCTGTAAATTGGGGATGATCAGACTCACCACTTTGGCTTTTGTGAGGATTAATTGGGTTTGCAGTCATTAAAGTGCAGCGCCTGGCACATTGTAACAGCTCATTAATAATCACTTTCCTAACTCCAAGGAGATAGTTCTCAGATGTTAGTGACCATCATTATCTCCTGCAGAGATGTGGAGATGCAGAGCCCTGATCCTGCTTCCAAAGACTCTGACTCATCAAATCTGGGAAGGAGATGAGAATCTGTACATGTTACAGACAAACCAGAAAATCCCAATTCGATGAGTCTACAGACAATCCATTTGTTCATTGTTCATTTAGTTATTCAACAAGCGTTTTTCGTAGACTTCCATGCACCAAGATGGGATTGCAGGTGGCAGGGATACAGAAATGGACAAAATCAAATGGTCACCTTGGTGGAAATGATAGACACTGCATCCTACACGAGGAACTCTGTGTTGACTGGCCAGGTTATGGGAAGTGGTATAAAGATGGAGCAAAAGCAATGTAAGAAGATCGATGGCTGGTCAGAGGTGTTTCTGAGAAAATTGCATTAAAGGGAAGATTGAATAAAGGAAGAAAAACACTAAAAAAATCTTCAGTTGAAATGTGGTTCTTTCTAATGCAAGCCGCAGTATTTAACACAGATCTGTTGTAGTCATCTTGAGTGTTTTTCTTTTAATAATAGAAAAATTTGATTTCTCAACCAATATAATAGAAACTGGTTGGAGGTCTGTCATATCTCAAGCACAATGCTCAGTATTTTTCAAATATTATTTCTTTTTTTTTTTTTTTTTTGAGATGGAGTCTCGCTCTGTTACCCAGGCTGGAGTGCAGTGGCACAATCTTGGCTCACTGCAACCTCTGCCTCCTGGGTTCAAGTGATTCTTGTGCCTCAGCCTCCCGAGTAACTGGGATTACAGACACATGCCACCATGCCTGTCTAGTTTTTGTATGTTTAGTTGAGATGGGATTTCACCATGTTAACAAGGCTGGTCTCGAACTCCTGACCTCAGGTGATCCGCCCGCCTCAGCCTCCCCAAGTACTGGAATTACAGGTGATGAGCCACCACGCCCAGCTCTTATTTCTAATCCCTATAACAACTTTCTGCAAGGGAAGGTGTTTCATCTCAACATTACAGATGCTGTGAAGGGTAATTGTGAAGAGGTTGTATGGTCACATAGTAAATGGCCAAAGATGGCTCTTACTATACTCTATAGCCTCTGACATACAAAAATTCAGACTTCATTTCCAAAGTCATTAGCTATACCAACTATAATCCTCTGAAGAAACTCATTAATCTGTTACCATTTTTCATATTTATTATATTGCCACACCCCATGGCTTATAATCCTGGCTATGCCTTCATATCTCCCAGAAGTAGTTGCCAAGCCTCTGGGGTGTTAAGGTTTCCTCAGACGATGCATCTGATATGCAATCAATGACAGGTACCACTGGCTAGCATTATAATCCAAGATAAATCAGTATCTGCTTCCTGTGGAACCAGATAGAGTGCTGGTTCAGAATATAGATCCAGAGGGTCGCTCTGAGCCAGGGCACTTGAAGCTTGTGGTCATTATGAACTTCAGGCTCATCTGAAGAAATGAGTAACAGACCAACCCATGGAGAAGCAGATACAACAGCAATGAGGAGTAAACACAGGCCCTGGCATCCAAACTGGGTTTGAAACGCAGCTCTGCTCTTTTCTGGCTTTGTGATTTGAGATGACACACAAAATATATTTTAACATTATTAAGAACACAGTAGCTTGCCAACATTGTATTCTCTGTTCTGTCTCTTAAAAGCCCCACCCTCAACCAAGAAGTACTAGCTGCATCCCAAGAAGACAAGAAAAGGGCTGCCATTTCTTCTCCACTCAGCAATGATTATATTACTTTTTCAGTGCAGGAAAATAGTGAATATATACATGTATTCTTATATATATATAAATGTTTCCAGGACCTTCTTTCCAAAGTTATTTTACTCTAAACTTAGCATCCTCTCCCGGGAAAGATGGAACTGTCGTTTTTATGCATTTGTGGTGATAACTTTGGGTCCAATTATGCTTGCTGTGAAGCTTAGGCTGGTAGTGGTTTAGGAGGAAAAAAAAAAAGTGCAACTTAAGACTCTCTTCTCTCTTCTTTCCTGAACTTCATCTTTGCAGAGATGGTCTTGTCTCTGCTATGCAGAGTCCTCAGACCCCTCTTTTTCTCTCCTTGCCCTTTCTTTCTTATTAAACCCCCAGTCCCCCAATCTGAAACAATTGCTCCCACTCTGCATTCCATGGAGCTGTAATATTTTCCCAACGATGAGCTCCATTCAGCAGTTTGTTAACTGAAATGGGAAGTGACAGATTCAATAAAAGGAAATCTCTGTGCCAAGGAAACAGATATTATTTCTCCACTCACTCTCCCTTTCTCTGTCTCTCAGACTCCTCTGTGCCCAGAATCCAGAGATGCTGAGCTTACGGACAAGTCAGAGCTTTCTATTGATCCATGTCCAACTAATTTGATCAGAATAGAGAGTTTTATTCCCTGTAGTTCCTCTCTCTCATGATTAGCTGGTATGGTTGAGTGCCTGGGAGTCACCCCCAACCTCTGCTGATTGTTAGAGGGAAGAAGTGATGTACAGGAGAGTGGGGGTATACTGTGCTGAGAGGGGGCCCTGTGGAAAAGACAGGGACAATTGTAAACAGAAGATCAGAGTTGAGGTGAAAGTGCAAGGTCCCCTTCTGGAGACAGCCTTCTTGTCTTTGTGGTTGATGGATTTGGAAAAGCACCCACCATTCCCAGTCATTGAAAATCAGAGGACCACAAAGGGATTGCATACACATTTAATCTGTAATGAGTAAAAAGCAAATAGACTTTAGAGATGCTTTTATTTTTCCACATGTATCTGGACACTAGTTGTAAATAATAATGACAGTGGTGATACTGAATAGCTATGTATCAACTCCCTACTAAATGCCAAGGATTGGTCTATGCACATAACACATACTATCTCATTTAATCCCCGGCAACAACCCTTTGAAGGAGGTGTTGTTATTATCCACATTTTATAGCAGAAAACTGGGGCTTAGAGAAGTAGTGTGTCCAAGAACTCATGGCTGGCAGGTAGGATTCTTGAGATTCCAGTATACAGCTAAACTTATGCTTTGCCTAATTTTTTTTTTAATGATTGAGGTCATTGTCCATTTATATGTAATTTTGAGAAATATGACAAAGAGATGACCTCATATTTTCTTCCCCTAGTTCCCCCAGTGGTAACATCTTGTATAACCAAAGTAAAATGCCACCACCAGGAAACTGACATTGATCCAACCCATTGCCTTATTCAGATTTCACCACCTTCACATGCCGTCCTGTGTGTGTTCACTTCTCTGCAATGTCTTACCCATGTAGCTTCCTGTGATGGCCACCATAGCCAACACACATCATAGCTCCATGACAAAGACCCCAGGCTCTACTCTTTTGTACCCACGGTGACCTCCCTCCCTTTTTCATATCTCAGGAATCCTTCATGTGTTCTCCATCTTCATAATTCTGTCATTTCAAGAATGCCATATAAAACATATGTGATCCCAGCTACTCAGGAGGCTGAGGCAGGACAGTCGCTTGAACCTGGGAGGTGGAGGTTGCAGTGAGCCGAGAGTGCGCCACTGCACTCCAGCCTGGCGACAGAGCAAGACTCTATCTCAAAAAAAAAAAAAAAAAAAAAAAGTATGTGAAAGGCTTTGCAATGATCACTTTCTGTGCATGTGCGTGTTTGCAGAATTTGTCCTCGGATGGAGCTTGATTGTCCACTTCACTTCTGGACCCACTTTGGTTTCTCTGTCCTCTCCCATCTCCCTTTTGCTGCAGATGTATTGGGTTGGGGCTTCTGGATTAGGTACACTATCAGCACTAGAATGCAGCCTATCGCTGTATCGCCACAGCACCCTCATCACACAGATGGGCTCCGTATGTCACTGTGTGGGAATCCTCTATGAGATTTTCAAATCACATCTGGTCAGTGGAGGCCAGGACACTCCCTTCCACTCTCTGTCCATCCCTCCCTTCCTAACCTACTTCCCCTCCAGGGCCCACAGGCCCATTAGCCACAGTGAGCTTGAGGATGAGAGGACCCATTTCCAGTGCTGGTCCATAATTCCTACCCCAGAAGCCTCCACGCCCCATACTGGTTAAAAAGTTCTTGCAGAAGAGGTTTGCCAGAGGTAAACCAGATCTTCCAGAGTATACCAGATAGGACTGTGTGTTGTCTATGTGTGGGTGGGGGACTTCATGGCCAATTTTCACAGGGCGAAGCATTTCCTGGAGTCTTGTGTGACAGACAACTTTGACACTTGCCCATGCTACATGGTGTCCAGAAGACTTCTCATTAAATGGGGTGACCACTGCCTCTTTGGGGTGTGAGTCAGGCACCTGAGATGGAGATTAGGCATTCTGTGTCTCTGCCTGACACAACTCTTCTGTTTTCCTGATGGCATGTCTGATGCCATTAAAGTCTCTACCTGTACATAGTCACTACATAGTGGGTATGAAAGGCCAAAACAATATTTGGCTGAATTGTTCTTTACCACAGAGTATTATTAGATTAGATTGGATCTTAGATTTTGAGGAGTTTTCGCACCCTTACTTTTGCAACCCCCAGAAAACCAATATTGACGCTCTCTGCTCTCTAGAACTAATGTTTCCTGTTCTCATCCTTTTATCCTCTCTCTGTCTCTGTCTCTCTGTCTCTAACTCTGTCTTTCTCTGACTTCCTCTATCTCTCTTCTTTCCCCCATCTCTTTCTCTCCTCTCCCTTGTAAAGGAAGGCATTGACTCTTCCATACCCACTAAGAGTTGTGTTTTTGTTGTTGTTTCTGGGGTGTTTGTTGTTGTTGTTTTGTTTTGTTTTTGAGAAAGGGCCTCCCTTTGTCACCCAGGATGGAGTGGAGTGGAACAACCAGAGCTCCCTGCAGCCTTGCCCTCCAGGCTTCTGCATTCCTCCCACTTCAGCCCCTGGAGTAGCTGGGATTACTGGTGTGCGTCACAATGTCTGACTAGTTTTTTTGTATTTTTTAGTAGAGACAGGGTTTTGCCATGTTCCCCAGTCTGGTCTGGAATTCCTGGACTCAAGCAGTTCACCTGCGTTGGCCTCAAAGTGCTGAGATTACAAGTATGAGCCCCCACGCCTGGCCAAATGTTGTTTTTATCATGTCCTCTGTCTAGTTGGTAGCTGCCTTGATCCCTCTGCCTGATGTTCCTCTTGAATCTTTCCCTCAACGATGCTCCCCTTAGCTGAGCATCAAACACAGACAGGAGGATATTCAATTCCGGGAGTCTCCCCAATCTCTCGTCTGAATTTAAGCTGGCCACCTTGCTTCTCAATGCAGAGGAGCCAGAATCCCACTCCTTCCTTGGCACAATGCATTCGGCACCTTTGAGGGGGCAGATTGTATTGTGCCTTGTCAGGACCGCCACGGCTTTTGTTTTCCTGCACATTTGAATAATACATCTGATTACCATGGCAAATGTTGCGGCATATGCATGCTTGGACCTCCTGCCTAATTAGCTGATGATAACAGGGCCCCCTGCCCTTTCCCCTCTTCGCAGCCATCAGGGACATGACAGTTCTTTTATCTTTCTTCAAAATTGACTTGCTCTCCCGACCCTCCAGTAGTTCCTGTTTTGTCTGTTTACCTCTCCTGCATTTTGCAAGACTGTTAATTTTTCGTGGCACCTCCTATCTGCTTGTAATTAACACATCGCACACTGAATAAATAGTTCTGCTTTCTGCAGATGCCTGATGGAGGCATGTTTTTTTTTCGTCTCTGCTAATGATACCACTGTATTTTAGTGATCTGCATTGACCTAAAAGGATCTTTTTTTTTCCTTTCTTCCTTTTTTTTTTTTTTTTTTTTTTAATTGTTTTGGTTGGAAGAGCAAGTATGGCTTTACAACCCAGTTTGGGCAGAAACTGGGAAGAGAATGAAATCATTACTGATATATATTGTCACTGTTTCTTTTCATAGCCTTTAAAGTAACAAATGAGGGTACATTTGTTGTCAGCCTTCCTGCTCAGCGTTTGACAACTCTTTGTTAGATGTGGGTAATGTTTGCTTTGGATATGTGCTCTCTCTCCAATCTAAATATTCTGCCGTGGTAATTATACAGATGGGGCACATGACCTATTCCGTAGAGTGTGGATATTCTCAGCAGATTGTAAATAGCCTCTCGTCCTATTAGATTTTAAGGAAGCTAAGCCCTTGCCTCCCAAACGTGAGACATGGAATCTGTTTATCATCTTATGCTTAGGCTTAAGATTTAAGCTGTAATGAATACTGGTTCAAAGAGATTGAGGTGTAAGAAGGAGGTTGGTAGTTACAGCAATAAAAACAGGAGCAAAAAGAGCAGCTTTTGTGAAGGACTCCAGCTGGAATAATGATGATAGAATTGTCTAAATCGATACATCTCTTGTCAGACGCATGTCTGATGTTTGAATCAACCAGGCCTTTCCTGCAAGAGCTTTCCTCAAGAATATTGAATTATTTATTATTTGTATCTTTTTTTTTTTCTTTCCCTTTCTGATGATTTTTTTTTCCCCTCTGACTTAGTAAAATTTGTTTTTCATGCTGCCAGGTTCAATGTTGTCTACTCTTTGATAAATAGCAGTAATTGGGCATATAGCAGAAGTCATGTACAAATGTATGACTTCAATTACATCTGGAGCATTTTTTTTCTTTATATTGATCTTTTTTTTTCCCTTATAAGATCTGTTCTCTATAGCCCGTGGTGCTGAGTATTTTAAAGAATTATTCTTTGTCCATGTGCGTCAGCATGCACTTTCAAACCTTTTTTTAAAAAAAATATGGTCCTGCCCTTTGCTGGGGCTGGACAGAGGTGGAAGATGAAATTGTAACGACTTCACCAGACAAACTGCACCTAACTGTGTTCCTGGTCTTGCAGTCTTGCGGCAGTGTCGTTTCTGCAGTTGGCTTTTCTTGCTACAGGTTGGGCCGAGGTGGGAAAGGCAATGGCATTGACCAGGAAAGTTGTGTGTAATAGAAATTGTAGAGCACAGTAGGAGAAGAAAAGTGAAATGAAGAAGAAATGGAAGACAGAAAGAGAAATAAAAGATAGAACAACCTATGCTGTAATTGAAGCTTAATAAAATACCATCCTTGGACCCTTTGTTTCTGATGTTATCTCAGTATCTCCTGGCTGATTCTTAAACTGCCTGTATTTATAGTACATGTATTTGCCAGTTTAATGGACACTTTGCTATCTGTGACTGTTTTGCTCATAAATACGCATATTTCCAAGGGTAAATAAACACCAGACTGAATGTTAGGTGAGACCGGCCTTGGCAATAGTGACATTTTCCAGGCACAGCCGAGTTTTCTAAGGCAGAAGTCTGATGTCGGATGATATTGAAGTCACTGCTCTGAGTGAACTGAACCTGCAGGTTGGAGAAATAAAAGGTAGATTGCAAGCCCACAGAGGTGCTCCATTGGTTGCTGCTTCCAAAGACTGCAGGCCACACTCAGTGTCCACTGTCACATTTCCACTGGCCTGGAGTTGGCCTTTGCCAAAAGGCAGTCATAGAAATAACAACTCCACCTTGCTCCTGGTTTGGCTCTGAGTTTCTGTACCATAGCATCATGCTGTTGTCAGCAGTTTTCTGAGATGCAAAATGATGATGGGACACTGAATTACATTTTGTAAGGGCAGGCAAATAGAGAGTGTTGCTTTCTTCAACATTTTTGAAGGAGAATTGAGCCCTTAACAGGCAGTTTCAGGTAGGAGGTCTACACGCATTATTTTATCTCATGCCCAGTCCCTAAAGCCATATCTGTTCCATATTTTTCACAGGAAGAAAATAGAATAAAAACCTTCAGAGCCTCTGAGTGATAAAGGAATCACACTCGCAGTTATTATGCTGTAGGTGATGAAGCTAGGACATAAATAGACAAAGAGAAATGGAGTTGGCTTTAGTTGAGCCCGTGATTCTGGGCCACGTCGTATTTCTGCGTGTATGATTGCTTATGTGTGCATGTGTGTGCGTGTGCCAGTGAGAAACACTTGGATACAACTGCCTCTCCCACCAGTAGGCTCTTAGGCACGGCACTCAGAAACAGCCTTATTGTTTTAGATTTCCTTTCATATCATGTAGGTGTCTATACCATGCCACCCACACAGGAGAGCAAGTGAGCTGTGAAATATATTCATAGTTAGAGTACTGGAGAAATGGT
Organism: Cacajao melanocephalus; assembly: GCA_963573385.1. Taxonomy (NCBI): domain Eukaryota; kingdom Metazoa; phylum Chordata; class Mammalia; order Primates; family Pitheciidae; genus Cacajao; species Cacajao melanocephalus. The sequence continues at coordinate 40,467 of CAUYLG010019023.1, read as the reverse complement.
GGCAAGCAATCGGAGGTAATAATGTCCGACAGGCAAGGGAGGCTGCCGGCATTACCTGCATTATTTCGGTTGCCTTTTTCATTATAGGTTCGGGAAATAGGCAGCAATTCGATTATGGCATGATTTGGGGTGGAATTGCTTGCACTCCCTGACCCCGTCACTGGGGGATCAAATGAGAAGTCAGCTCAAATAAAGTTTATAGTGCATTAACTGGATGGAGCAGTACCTTACCACTGAGCACTATTTTTCATCTTTCCAGGGGTTTGTAACTGCAGCCTAGATATATCTGTACCTTAAGGCACAGGGAGGATTGGCTGAGATGTATAGGAGCGAGGAGAGGCAGCCAATGGTGTGCAAACCCCTCCCCTCCCATGTGTAGCGCCGAGTTTCTCTGCAGCTCGGGCAAAGCAGTGTGATTAATAACAAGGAGGAAACCTGCTTGTTGGATTATTAATTTCCCATTCCTTTTGCCTTGTTTTTATTTCTTTGCACATATTCCTGATGCTTTTTCTTCTGCCTTTTTTTTTCTTTTTGCCTTTTGCAAAGCCTCTCTACCCCTCCTTTTCCCTCCTGTGGCCCACACTTTTGCCCATGGAACTAATCACTGGCCCTTCACACTGACGCCTGGCCGCCCAACCTCATGCAGGCTGGCTTCACACCTGGGGTGAGTTTATCTCTTCCCATTGGGGATTCTGTCTCTGAAACCAGGGGAGAGAGAATGAGAGGGAGAGAGAGAGTGAGAGAATAAGAACATGGGTCCAGTGGTGTTGGAGCCTTGCTGTATTTTAAGCATAGACTTGGCCTTCTTTCAGGAGTGATCCAAAAAGCAAGACCAGTTCATGGGGTACCTGTATCTAATCCCATCTCAGCTGCTATCTGGAAAAATAGGATTTCTCACAGTTAACTAATTAGGTGTTTTCTCACCCGTTCTAAACACAAAGAGTGCATCTTGCAAAAATATAAAAAGTTGCAGGGGGTGGGGAGAAAATGACAGGTAATTGCAAGCTGTCATACTAAAAGAATTTGGGGTGCTAGAGTTTCATCTGCCAACAGAATGGTAGAATAGGGGAAAGGGGACATTTGGGAGGCTTTGGGGTAGCTTGCGAGTTGGGGTACTTTGCATTAAAACTTCTGTCACCATGTGTACTTTCAGTTTGCCAGTCCTTCCCTCACACTCCTGAGAAGGAGAGTTTCTTGCTGACTGTGGGCACAGGTGAATGGTTTGCAATTTCAGCTTGTGCTGTTTATGTGGTGCATGTGATTCGGGGGACTTCTGGGTTCTGATTCGCTGACCTGCCCAGATGAGGAGGCTGGGCCACTTTCTTTTCCACATTATATGTTGCATAGCTCTGTTCTGGGTCTCTCCTCACCTGTTTTAAAGGATTTCTTTGCCTCTCTCCAAGTCTCTCCCATCTCGTAAATCAGCATGACTAAATAGCAGAAGGGTGGGGGTGGTGGCATGCATTATTCACATAAGCTGTCTTTACCAGCCTGTCCATATGTCTGAAGGAAACCTTGTGTTTTAATCCCAAGAAGTTATCTTTTTTGAAGATTACCTTGAAGCATCTAAAAGCTAATAGGATGGAGAACTAAAGGCATTTGACATTAATTGTTCTCTTTATTTATATAACTTAAGCACAAGGCAGGGAAAATCTTCCAAGCTGATTATTTCTTTGGTTTATTCTGAGCCTTTTTTTTTTTTTATGAAGCATTCAGAGCTTCTTAAGTAGTGAATTTTTAGGAAGAAGAGCCATGCAATGATATAATGACTCCAGTAGCAGATTTTTGTCATTTTTTTAAAGACTTGCACAAACAGAGCAGCCATGAATTTTATTTGTGTAATTTATGCTTGAATATACATATATGTATATATTGAGACATATATGTATTTATATGTCTATATATGTATATTCAAGTGTGTGTGTATATACATAGTGTATGTGTAAATATATACATATATACACATACATATATATACATATATATACACACACATATGGTCTGGCTCTGTCACCCAGGCTGTAGTGCAGTGATGCAATCTTGTCTCACTGCAACCTCTGCCTCCCATGTTCAAGCGATACTCCTGCCTCAGCTTCCCAAATAGCCGGGATTACAGAAGTGCATCATGATGCCCAGCTACTTTTTGTATTTTTCATAGAGACAGGGTTTTGCTATGCTGGCCAGGCTGGTCTTGAACTCCTGGACTCATGTGTTCCACCCACCTCAGTCTCAAAGGTGCTGGGATTACAGGTGTGAACCACCTCACCCGGCCATACACTTGAATATGTTTTATTAAATACGAGATTACTGGTAAGGACTCTGTGTTTACATCATACTTGTTTACAAGGTACATAATGCATTTGCTTTGTTTCTTATGTAGTGCCTAGAATAAGAAAGAAATGAAAGAACCTTTGGAAGGGGATACAATTTCAACTTTGGCAATTTGGGAGCATGGTATTATCCTTAAAGCAAGCGAACAAACAAACAAATAGGAAACAGTGCCAGTTGAAACAATCACATAATCACCTTTCTAGTTAATTTTCCTTCAGGTTCTAGGTCTCCCTCTGGAAATAACAGGTGTTATTTTGACTCAATGAACCCCTAGTGAGGTAAAATTTGGAGCAGAACGTAATACAAATTATATTCCAAAGGTGATAAGATGCTTGGGAGTTTAAGCACCAAAAAGAACGTTGTCATAAAATGGTGTGACTCTAATACAGATTTGCATTATTATTATTTTGACATGAAAAGGGGCACTTATTTTAAATCTCAGTGTATTGTCTACAGCAAGTACTGATTTTTTTTAATATGCTTTTTTTTCCCCCCAGGAAAAGGCTTATACTCTTGGGAAATTATTTCATTTAGACATTTAGAGAAAAAAAAATGTGAAATTTGTGTTTTGAAGAGCATTTTTGCTGTAGAATACTAAAACTCTAGTATTGTTTATTGCTTCATTTAGAGCATGTGGATTTTCAGACATTTAATGATAGAAGTGGGGTTTAATTTTTTCACTATGACTTCTTATAAACCTGTAAGGGGTCTATTTGATGAGTGATAGTTGAGTTGACTTTTACCTCTGACTAACCTTCTCCATGTCTTCATTGCTTCATTTTTCCCTCAACTGCATCATGTAATAGAAAACTTCCTCAAAACCTGTTCCTACTTGAGAAATTTCAAAGGATGGAAACCCTTCTTTGAAGGACTTAAAATTACATTTATATCAGAATGAATCATGTTTCGACTTTAAATATCACCTTATTTCTGGCAGTCTCTCTTGTTTCTAAGTGGCAAATGTTTCTTCTGGAATTATATAGGTTCCTCTTGCTCATTCTCTTTCTAAACTTCTCTGGATAAATGTGTGAAAATAATGAAGTTGTTAAGCCCTGAGAATGAGCTTAGAAAATAGCAATTAACCTACCTGGGCAAAAGCTCCAAAATACTGTACGGGGGGAAGAAAACTCCCCCTCCCTCTTTTAACCAATCATATCTTATACGGGGGAAAGAAAGGATCGCCTTCCAGGATTTTTTTTTTCTTTTCCTGGTTCTGTTGTGTAACAGTTCTTAAAATACTGCCTCGTTAATTTGTTTCTATTTTACATCAGCATTATGCAAACAGTGATAAACGAAATGTATCTTTTTTTCCCCCATAAAGCTTCCTCCCAGATTCTCCTTAGTGTTTACAGAAATGTGCTCTATTCATGAGCTCAGATCAATTGTTTATGCACATTGGTGTTCATTTGTTCAAGGCGGCATCTGGGCCGCGGATGTCGGGAGAGACTGGTTGAGGCAAAGCGCTATTAATAGAAAGGCTTATCTCGTTTAGGGGAATAATCATTTTAATATACTCAGGAAAAAGCCAGCGTGCAGGCTCTTGGCCCACCCTCACCTAAGCAGGGTCTACACCTTCCAGAAGTAAGCACAGCCGAAAAGAGCTCCTAAAGAAGTGATTACAGAGTCATGATTGCTCTACAAATTGAGTCTTTTTTCTGCTTGACAGTGATCCTGGCATCGTCTCTCCGCTTAATCCTTGCTAGCAATTTGCCTATAGTTGCAGCTAACAAGAGGTGATTAGAGGGGAGTTGCCAGTCACCACTTAACACCCAGCTCTGGGGGCACCATGGGCACAGGCTGCCCAATTGGGCCTGTTTTCCTATTAACTCACCACCTCTGAATGCATTAGCCCAGCTCTTAGCTAATGATAGTTTTCAACAACAGCATGAGTTTCTGAGCAGCATGGTTATTTGACTCTCTCGCCTGCAGCTAGGAAAATCAGGAAGGAGAGGGAGAAAGCATGTTGTTCCTCAAATCATATAGATGCACCCAGAGAGAGAGTCCCCCCAACAAAATTAAGGGCATGACGTGCTGCCTGGCTCTCTTGGTCCTGGAGGTTACGGGTTGACACAAGAACGGGGTGTGACGTGTTGCCTATTTTATCTGTCCTCTGGAAGGACCTGAAAATAGCAACGGGACTGGATCTTGGATTAGAAGCTAGAGTGAAGCAGTCTGGAGACACAAGGCTACACCTACAGGGGTGTAAGCAGAGGCAAGGCAGGCTGTGGGCAGTGGTGGTGGGGGGCCTTGGTTATCATATGTGAGTGTGCATCAGCATTTTTGGAGGGCTTGTTAAAACCTCTGAGTTTCTGATTCTGTAGAATATAGGGTGGGACCAGGGAACTTGCATTCTAACAAATTTCCAAGAGATGCTGATGCTACTGGTCTAAGAACCCCATTCTGAGAGCCACTGCTGAAGTGGGACAGGCTTGGTCTTTGCAAAAATGTGAAATGTACCCTCCACTGCCTTGCTTAACTACTGTGTGTAACTCTCCCACTGCAAGAGAGAGTCCCAAACCTGTAACCAACGTCTGGGACATCAGGCCATTCTTTTCTCTCCCATCCCTTGCACAAGCTAATTTAACTGTCTCTGTTTCCCAGGCTGGAGTGCAATGGCTCAATCTCAGCTCACTGCAACCTACACCTCCTGGGTTCAAGTGATTCTTGTGACACAGCCTCCTGAGTAGCTGGGGCTACAGGCATGTGCTACCAGGCCCAGTTAATTTTCATAATTTTATTAGAGATGGGGTTTGACCATGTTGCCCAGGTTGGTTTCAAACCTCTGACCTCAGGTGATCTGCGTGCCTTGTGCTCAGCCACTGTACACAGCCTTAATTTAACTGTTTCTTGAACGTACTCAGTGCCTCCACATCAAATATCTTTTTACATCCCAAGAATGTTCCTCCCTCCTATTTGCTCATCCTGAAAGTTCTTACCTGTCTTTTAAGTTATGGCTCCAGTATTGCCCCCTCCAGAAGGCTCCAGCTGCATTTGCCATTTCCTCCAAATCTGAGCTCCTTATATGTTCTTGTGTGATGGAAGTACCATGTTGCATGATAGTGCTTATGTGTCTTTCTCCCTGAACTCAGGAATCCCTTTTATTCATTGAGTTTTTCCACCACCCAGCATTGTAATTGGCATATAGTCACTGCACAATTTTTTTATTGAATGAAGTCTCGTATGAGATGACCTATGAGAATTATTGTCTTTTTTTTGTTTTGTTTTGTTTTAGACGAAGTTTTGCGCCGTTTCCCAGGCTGGAGTGCAATGGCATGATCTCAGCTCACTGCATCCTCCGCTTCTGGGGTTCAAGTGATTCTTATGCCTCAGCCTCCTGAGTAGCTGGGATTACAGGCACACGTCACCACACCTGGCTTTATTTTTATTTTTAGTAGAGACACGGTTTCACCATGTCAGCCAGGCTGGTCTTGAACTCCTGACCTCAGGTGATCCACCTGCCTCAGCCTCCCGTAGTGCTGGGTTTACATGTGTGAGCCACTGTGCCTGACCAGAGAGTTAATATCTAATAAGCAAAGACCAAACATTGAAGTCAGACAACTTACGTTTGAATGTTCACACACCCATATATGAGAGTTTCCATTTGTTTCTTTTCTGTTTTTTTGGCTTTGAGGACAATTCACCTCCCCTCTCTGAAACTCCGTCTGACTCAACTTTATAATGGGAATAAAAACAATGATAGCAGTAGTAGAAGTAGCAGCAGCAGCAGTGTTAGTAATGAGTGATTCCATTCACCTCTGCACATGTAGATAATAAAATGCAACACAGTACAATGCCTGGCACTCTGCAAAGAAAAAAAAATCAATAGGACGATTTCTGTTGTTTTCTTTGATTCTGCTGTGAGATGCCCACACTGGTGGAAAGGTGACCTGCCTTGTGGAAATGAATGTGTGGAGGTGGAGAGGACATTGTTCCAGAAATGGAGAGACATGGAGCGGAGTAAGGCTTCTCTGACATCCCCTGATGTGAACGCTATGAATGTAATCTTGTGAACCCGGGCAACTGGAGAGGATACCTTCCAGTTATTATAAGTAGATTTTCAATGCCACAAAAGAAGTGGCACTCAAGTATAAATTTCCTCAGCAAAGCAATTCACTTCTATAGAAGGGTGCAGCTCACAGATGGAACAATGGGGAGCGCACACCTGGACAAGGAGGAAAAGGGGTACTTATTCCTGACGGAGGTCACCCCTACTGCTGTGTCATTCCCCTATTGGCTGGGGTTAGACCACAAGCCACAGTGGCGGGGTGGGTGGTTTGGCAGGAAGGATGATTATGGGCAGGTCAGATCAGGTAAGCAGGGGTCAAAGTAGGTGACCAGAGCAGGTGACCGAAGCAGGTGACCAGGATGAGTCAGAATGGGGCAGGGGACTGGGGGAACAGATGTGAACTACTGATTAGAACTGGTGGAAATGGTTGTTTACTGAAACTAGAAGGAAGTGGAGCTGTAAAATATAGAATTAAAGAATAAGAGAGCTCAACATACTGACATACTGATTCTTTGAAGATAAAATTGGGGTTCACTGTATCTAACACAGTGCACAGAGGCATGGGCACATCCCCTCTCTGGTCAACCCTTCCCTGCTCACCCATCCCCGGCCATGCTGGCTGCTGCTTTGTGCTGAGGCACTCTGGGATCTTGAGGACTTTGCACAAGACATCCTGCATCTCCTTGCCTTACCACCTTCTCATTCATCAGCAGTTGATTTAGGCTGTCGTGTCCTCTGAGAAGCCTTCCCTGGCTGGCCCATCAAAAGTGTTCCTGACCAGCCAGCTTTTAATCTTTTTGCTAACACCCTGTACCTTTCCTTCGTCACATTCAGAGCTGTCTGCCATGGTTTTACCTTGAATTTTAGTCTACAGTAAGTTCAGGAAGGCAGGAAGCTGCCTATATTGTCCTCTCATATGCCGAGTACCTAGGAGAGTGGGACCTAGAGTAGGTGAGCAGAAAGCGGTCATTAGATGGATGAACATAGGATGGAAGGAACTCATAAAAGCTGCCGTGTAACCATCATGAGACATGGCCATGGTAGGTACTACATCTTTTCCCTTGGGAATTTACAATTTTTATCACTGGGAAAAGGGCATGGATAGAGTATCACTCAGATACTTCTTTCTGTGCTTCCATAGACCCTGTTATTTCCCTAACATCAAACTCTTCCTTTTCATTACTCCAACTAATAATTATTGAGATGCACTATGTGTTGCACACTCTTCTAGAAGCTGGAGAATGTATCAGTAAACAGAATACACAAAAATCTCTGCCTTTGTGGAACTTATGTTACAGTGTTGCATTTACCTACTTGACTTTCCTCCTGTGATATTTGAGTTTCTCTTGGCCAAGGGCCATTTGTCATCATCGTTTTTCCCCAGCTCCTAACATGATTCTTTACAGAGAGTGCATGCTCAAAACAAATTGGCTGAAGGAATTGATTTTTAAAAACTTGTTCTACTTTCTTGACACTAAGGCTATAAGCCAGCCAAATGAGGTTATCATTAATCTAGCACATTCAAATAAATATTTTTGAAGAAATAATGTTCAATTGGCCCACCGTAACTATTCCAGCCTCCTGTCTTTACTCATAGTGATTCCCTGTTTGGAAAAGTGTTTATTGTTTTGTTGTGGTGGTTTATGCAGTTCCCAAAAGCAAAGCTGTAGCATCTTACTGTTGAGAATCTTTGGAAACAGCTTCCTTCTTTTAATTAAAAATGGTACCCAATCATTCTGTGTTTCATCAACATTTGCCAGCATGGTATGGAATAGTACATCGGACTTCAAGTTCAGTGGCCAGGGTCCACATAGGAACCTGGACCCTCTTGCTAGCTGGATGGCTATGTACAAGTCACTTAACTTTTTACGATCTAAGCATACTTATTTGTAGGAAGGGGGCTTGGTTACCATGCATATTAAACAACATATGTATGATATGACTAGAAAAGAACCAGGCATAGGGATATGCCAAAGAATATTAGTTTGTTAGTTTCTTAGGCTCAGATAAATAGAAGCTTATGGACTTGAATCTATGTTGTGTGGTGGTTTTGCTTTCACAATCATCAAACAGAAGTCTAAGCCCACCCTGGTCCTCTGGCATTCTACTAAGGCACAGGCAGCCTGAGCTTTTCCATCAAACAACCTCAAACCCAAACTGACTAGTTATCTGTGGTGTGCATGCACTGTGCTAGTGCTTTACATGATTATCTCATTTGATTCCTTTCCTTAACTCTAACAAGGGATCCTAATTTTTTTTGTCTTATTATTGTTGTTGTTATTATTTTGAGTAAGAGTCTCACTCTGTTGGCCAGACTGGAGCTCAGTGGTGCAGTCATAGAGCTCACTGCAGCCTCGAGCTTGTGGGCTCAAGGAATTCTCCTGCCTCAGCCTCCCAAGTAGCTGGGACTACAGGTGTGTGCCACCATGTCCAGTTAATTTTTAATTTTTTTTTTTTTTTTAGAGATGGGGTCTTGCTATGCTGCCAAGACTTCTCAAACTCCTGAACTCAAGCAGTCCTTCCTGTTTGCCCTTCCAAATTGCTGCGATTATGGGCATGAGCCACTGCACCACTGTGCCCTGCTTAATATGTCTTTGATTAAAATAAATAATTCTGGTAAAATACACATAACATTAAATCTGTCATTGGTGATATTTAATGCAACCGCCATCACTACCAAGTTTCATAACATTTTTATAACCTCAGAAGGAAACCCCATATTCATTAAGCTGTCCCTCTCCCTTCTGTCCTTTCTTTAGCCTCTGGCAATTGCTACAGAACAAAGACATGGAGAGGTTAAGTGGCCTGCTTTAGACCCACATTACTAAGTGGTAGAGCTAGTATTTGAGGCCAGGAAGTCTGCTACGTTGGTGCAGAGCACGTAATTGCTAAGCTAATTAGCTCCCCATTAGAGAGAGCTTTACTCCACCACCCAGTTCACAGGATGCAGGGGTTTGTTTCTGGTTAACGCAAAAGACGATTTTCTCTGAGGCCTCATTAGAGGATTCCAGGCATTCCCACCAGTGGGCAGCCTGTGACACCTGGAATGTCCTCTCCTTCCACTTCCTTTCCTTACACTTAGCCCAGTGGGAAGGAGGATGCCACCTCAGCAGTGGGAGCAAATGGGTCCTCAGATTCCGCAGGATGCCTCCACACTATTTTGGTCATCAAAGAAATTGCCAGGTCAGCAGGGGTGCCTGCTGGCACCCAGAGCTTTTGCCTGGGGTGGAAATGTGGCTGTCGGACTTTTGTTAGTTGGAATCCTTGTCTTAAAGGTGGGACGAGTTTCCCAAGGTGGGATAGAGTGCTGGGAGAGAATCGAACTTTGGGATTTTGGTAAAACTCCCTACACAGATAACTCCTAGAGAAAAGGCTGATCCACTACCCTAGTCATCTCTACGCTGCAAAATTTGGGATCCCAATCCCAGAAGAGAATACTTTTGTGAATTCTACGAATGCTGTCATTGTGCTTACTGAGGCTCCTTGGAGAGACAGTCATTCAGGGTGCATTGCGCCTTAAAGACATAGGATTTCTTGTCTTAGAACAGGTATGCACAACCATTTTTTATAAAGGACCAGATAGTAACAATTTTAAGCCTGTGGCCATCTGGTCTCTGTCACAACTACTCAGCTCTCCCATTTGAGTGTGAAAGCAGCCACAGAGGATACATACACAAATGGGGGTAATTGTGTTCTAATAAAACTTTACTTACAGAAACAGATGGTTGGGTGAATCTGGCCTATGGGCCATAGTTTGAGAGCCCTGTCCCAGATGCCAGCGAAGCATCTTTTCTATGATGTGTGGAATCTCCCCCAAGCATTCTGTTGGCTCCTGGAACTACTGCTCCTTTGCCGTCTCTCCTGCTTCCCCCCTTGTGAATTTGCATTCGTGGTCATCTTTGTTTTCAGGCCGTCACAACACAGAATCAACAGCCTTATGGTGTTTTTCTCAGAGAATTCAATGTGTCAAGTGACATTTGTGAACTGTGTGGAAGACTTCTCTGCAGCTTCTGTGGAGGGCAGCAGGGAAGGAAGTTTATATCTGGCAGCCCCCAGCAGACGCCATGCGAAATTCACACGTAGTCTTGTTTTCCCAGGATTCTTTCTCAACAGCTATGGGAGTAGGGTAGTTGGGGTTGGTGTGCCCATCAAAATCTCCCAACCAAGTACTCAACTTTGCTGGTTCTCTCTTCTTTCCTCTTGGGAGTTCCTAGGAGGACGTCTTTAAAGTCTTGCATCTTTAGTATACCGAAAGATTTTCTCGCCTCTTCCAGTAAAAATAAATAGTGGGGAGAGAGGGTGATTAAGGGTCCAGTTCTAATTCAACGACTAAGCTCTTATGATGGTGTTCTCCACAATAAAGGCAGTAGTCTCTGTTGAAAAATGCGCGCTTTGAATGAAGAGACCTTCCAAACAGGCTTTGTGTGAGCAACATGGCTGTTTATTCACCTGGGTGCAGGTGGGCTAAGGCCGAAAAGGGTGTTAGCAAAGGGCAGTGGGATAGGTTGGTTTTATAGGTTTGGATAGTTTTTTGGGAGGCGGGGGTGTTGCAAAGTAAGTTCAGTTACAGTGGTGGGGGTTAGGGGCAAGGAGTGTATATGACCACAAGTTCAGTTACAGTGGCAGGGTTGGGTAAGAGGTATTTACATTATCATAAGAACAGTTAAGATGGCAGGCAGGGTTGGGTGAGGGGCTTGTCGTGGAAGCTCCGCTGGGCAATCAGGGACAATGGCGAACGCAGGCAGCAGGTGGGAGACATCAGCCGAGGCAAGAAGGACTTCAGACTTTCAGGCTTCAGGCTTGTATATGGAGACCTGACAGTCTCCCTAAAGGAAATTCTCACTACTACATTTTCTTCTCCCCAGGTCATCATAGAGAGATGGCATGGCCTTTGTTCTTAGGAGCTTCAAGACTAATAGGGGAAAATAAAGGCATAGCCTTTGTTCTTAGGAACTTCAAGTCTAATGGGGAAAATGAATGCCCCATGTAGAGCAGATACAAAACAGTGGCATGCATGCATAGCGCTGTGTTGGAGTATAGACGAATGTGCAGTGACATCTTGCTGAAAGACTACATGAAGGAGGAGGCATCTGAGTTGGGTCTTAAGAGGTTCATGTGACATACGTGAAGCACACTGACTTCACCTGTTTGAAGAGTTGTCTGGGACACGGAATATCAATTTAGTTTCTACAATATCAGAGATAGAAAAATTCATGCATCCCTTCTACCATCCTTCTGTCCATTCATCTTTTCCTCCACCCAACCACCCATCTACCCAACCACCCATCCATCTACCTATCCAGTCATCCAACTATGCATCCGTCCGTCCATCCATCAAGCTGAACAGCTAGCCAGCTAGGCTTTCTAAAAAATACTAATTTCACACCTGTGTGTGCCATGGACAGAGCCAAATGACAAGGAGAAAAGGTAGATGAGGCCATCTCCAAAGGAGTTGAGAGAAGGGTAGTAGATAGGTATGTTAGACAATTAATTATAAACTGAATAGATAAGTGCAATTTTGGATGGGGTATTTATGAGAGTGGTGAGAGGGAAGAATTAATACTGTTGAAAACTGCTCTTGGATGAGTCAAGTCTAAATAATCAGAAAGACACTAGAAGACATAAAGCAGGTAAAAACGAAGAAAATCAGGGCTGATTTTGGAGAGCACAGGAGTAAAGTGTCATAAACCAGGTAAGAGCTCAGAAGATTACAGACATGTGGTAGTATAAGAGATGAAGCAAGGGATGGACCTGGAAAATAGGACAGAGGCCCAAACATGAGGACCAGCATGTCAGTGGACTGCATCCTTCAGAGGCCCTACAGGACCCCTATAGTTTAGTATTTTTAATAAACATTTTATTTTAGAATAGTTTTAGATTTATAGAAAAGTTGCAGAGACAGTCCAGAGAGTTCCCATCTGCCCAATATCTAATTTGCCCTCTTGTTAACTGATTTTTGTTGGTTTTTTTGAAATTGAGTTGCACTTGATCACCTAGGCTGGAGTGCAGTGGTGCCATCTCAGCTCACTGCAACCCCTGCCTCCCAAGCTCAAGTGATTCTTATGCCTCAGCTTCCTGAGTAGCTGGGATTACAGGCACCCGCCACCATGCCTGGCTAATTTTTGTATTTTTGGTAGTTTCCCCAGGTTGGCCAGGCTGGTCTTGAATTCCTGACCTCAAGTGATCCACCTGCCTTGGCCTTCCAAAGTGCTGTCTTAACATTTTACATCGATATGGTACATTTATCACAACTACTGAACCAATATTGATACATTATTGTTAACTGATGTCTACATTTTATTCAGATTTCCTTCGTCTTTACCTCGTTCTTTGCTGTTCCAGGATCTTACATTCCATTTAATTGTCATGTCTTCTTAGTTCCTTCTGGTCTGTGACTATTTCTTAGACTTATCTTGTATTTCATGACCTTGACTTTTTTTTTTTTGGACTGCTAAGCAGGTGTTTTGTAGCACATCCTACCACTGAGGGGTTTGTCTGATGATGAGATTGGAGTTATGGGTTATGGAGAGGGAGACCAGTGACAGCGTGCTATTTGCATCTCATAGTGTCAGTAGTACATATTATGAAAATGACTTATCACTATTGATGTTCACCTTTATCATCTGGCCAAGGCAGTGCCTGTCAGGTTTCTGCACCATAGTGTAGCTCATTTTTCCTCTCTTTGCATACTGGGCACTATGAGCAGTTGACACTCAAGGGTGAGGTGTTAGGTTCCAGCTTCTGGAAGTAGTACCATCTACATCCATGAGGCTTTTCAGCAGAAGGACTTGCATTAAAGACCATCAGGTGGAAAATGCAAGATGAACTACTGCAAGCCACCTTGAAGGAGAATTTGGTTCACTACCAGGAAGAGTGCCTGCCCCTGAAGCTATTTAGCTGTGGGTTTTTGCCTTCAGGTGGACTCAGGTGCAGGGATCAATAATTTTTCTTTGAAGGACTTCATCATCCAGGCAGACATCACAGCCACAATGTCAGATTGTATCTCAAAGAAAGTAAAGGTTCATTCCTCCATGCACTAAGTTGCATTGCAACTGTAGGGGTATAGGCGTGTGCATGTGTGTGTGTTTCCCCATGGAAATGACCAAAGCAGGCAGCACTTGTTGAGGTATGTCAATATCACTGCAGCAGGTCATTCCTTTTATGACATAGCAGCCCCTTTTTTTTCTCTCTGTACTATGATCTTCAGCTACTTTTTTAGGGAGGGCAGGGGGTGTAAGCTCCTGAACATACTGAAACCTTCTCTATACATATATAAACATCTCTGTTTAGGAGAGCGTAACTCAAGGCAGCCTTTTTGGAGGACAGATTGGAAGAACATTTCCAGTTTACAGGCTCCTGTTTTTGACTGAGTAATATATATATATTTTAATAGAAGTCATTCTATTCTTTTTGGTTTTGGCTTTTTGTTTGTTTGTTTGTTTGTTGTTTTTCCCATTTAACAATGAATCAGGCTGGGTGCGGTGGCTCATGCCTGTAATCCCAGCACTTTGGGAGGCCAAGGTGTGCAGATCACCTGAGATCCAGAGTTCAAGACCAGCCTGACCAACATAGAGAAACGCCATCTCTACTAAAAATACAAAAAAAAACTAGTCAGGTGTGGTGGCGCATGCCTGTAATCCCAGCTACTCGGGAGGCTGAGGCAGGAGAATCCCTTGAAACCAGGAGACGGAGGTTGCGGTGAGCTGAGATCATGTCATTGCACTCCAACCTGGTCAGCGAGAAAGAACTCCATCTCAAAGAAACAGTAACCACCACAACAAAATTGAATCACAGTATCTTCCCTACGGGTGGATGTTTATGTTATTTCCAGTCAGTTTTTCCGTCTTCTTTCATTGTATCCCAAAGTACTATGGTAGGCAAACTTGAACAAATACGTTTGAACACATATAGTGTGTTTCATGTATTTTACAATAACTGGAATTGCCTGTTCAGAGGTTAGGGGTATGTGAAATTTGGACACTGTCCATCAGATCAGTGTCAAACACAGGTGGAAATGTGTATTCACCACCCAGTGTAACAGCATGGCATTATGCCTCATCCGTCCAACAACTCTACAGGGCAGGCACAAGTCTTCCCATTTTAAAGATAAATAAACCGAGCCTCCATGAAGTTAAAGGGTTGGCCCTGGGTTAACTGCTTCTTGGCCATCAGGCATTTGCAGAGGATCACTCAGGAACCTTTGAGGATGAGACGTCCTGAGCTCTGGCTCCTGGTGTCTGACCTCCTGTCTCAGTGAGATATCTAGAAAATTATTTTGTCTCCTTGCTGGGAGTTTCTTAACAGAGTTTAAAATCTCAGCCAGGTGCAGTGGCTCACACCTGTAATCCCAGCACTTTGGGAGGCCAAGGTGGGTGGATCCCTTGAGGTCAAGAGTTTGAGACCAGCCTGGCAAACATGGTGAAACCCCGTCACTACTAAAAATATGAAGAAAAAAAAATAGCCAGGCATGGTGGTGCACACCTGTAATCCCAGCTACTCGGGAGGCTGAGGTAGAAGAATCTCCCGAACCCTGGAAGTGGAGGTTGCAGTGAGCCGAGATCGCACCACTGCACTCCAGCCTGGCACCTGGCAACAGAGCAAGACTCTGTATAAAAAAAAAAAAAAAAAAAAAAAAAACTCATGACACCAAAAAGAAGCCATAGAGCAGATGCATCACAGTGCTCTCTGATTTGCCATAGGACCATTTAACGTGTTTTATGACACTGCACTAGAATTTTCCAAGTTCACAATCACAAACATACTATCTTCAACTGTGCTAGAATTAAATTATCTTTGTCCCCCGCTTTTCTGTTATATTAAATTAGTATCCTTCTTCTCCAAACAGGCAGCTCCCACTTTTGGGGTAAGGGAGGAGTTCTTGTCCATCAAACCTGGGGAAAATGAGTTCTACTTCCATCACAGAGCGAATCACAGGCTCTCTGGTGTCAGCCTCTGTGGATAGGATGTTAAAAGAGACATAAGGACACTGTTGGCGCGTTATTAATGTTAAAAATTGTTGACGTTCCATGCAGTGTGTTTTACTAATTAGAGCCAAGCTGCAGAGTACCATTTCCATAATCAACATGGGAACGGAAACTCAGCAAAATTTCATGTATTTGCAATGAAACTGCTCCCCGGCAACATAAAAATGGCTTTTATCACATAAAGGCTGTAATTAGAATAAGTCAAATCAGTTGGAAACGATTAAGGCCAGAGTAGGCAAAGCTGCCTTCTAAATATTTGTCTGGAGATTAGCCTACTCCTGCAGCCCTGAGAAGCATCTTTGATTTACTTATACTGCTCAACGTGGCAAAGATAATCTAGTGGAAAGCCAGCGAACACCGATTTAGATGTGCTGGTCGGCCTCTTCTGCAACTTGACAGGAAGCAGCCCGTTGGAAGCAAATTTAGAAAAAAAAATGAATATAGGGTCACATTAGACAAATTGCTTAAAAGAAAAAAAAGCACACCGCGATCATCAATTTAAATTCTTTTAAAATGTGCTGGGTCTTTGAAGCTTTTAGGATGCACTTTAAAAGTCCACGTGGAATAATTCCCTGCATGTCAATGCGACAGTTGATGCGAGTCTCATTGTATTTAAAATTATAGTTCTGAGATGGGACTTGCTCCGCGATGCTTGTCTGACATCAGCTATTAAAATACAAGTAAATCTTGGCAGGTGGGAATTTAAAGAAGAAAAGATTATATAAGAAAAAATCAGAATGGTTAATATTAATTTACTAACCAGGGGACTCTGGCTGCACAGAGTTCTTCGTGTCCTCTCTTGAATAAGATGCCGATACAAGAAAACACCTTATTCTTGCCAAGGATGGGGAGGGAGGTTGCGAAGGAGATGCAAGGGGGTAAAAAGTGTTACTGTGGATGTCAGTCCATGGTTTGGGTCCTCTGAGGCTAAGGTGACCAAGATGGTGAGACAGGTGCATTTTCTTAAATTCAGATTAGCCATTTAGCACTGTCCTGGGAGGGCAGAAGGAGGAAATCAAAGAGAGAGGGCCGGAAAATAACTGCTCTGGGGATCAGGCTGGAACATCTATGGACTCCAGCCTTCCTTTAGGGCATAATTCATCCTGACAGGCTCCCCACTCATTTGTAAACCCCTCCAAATCCCAAACTTGTGTGCGTGCCTGCATTTAGCCATTGAAAATATAATCAGCCTAATGCATTCTCTTACTGAATTTTAAACCAGCCCATTAAAACTCCTTTAACGTGCTAAAGTCGGCTTCAGAGAAGGTTTCCATTTCATCTTTATTGAGCTGAAGCTGTGGTTCATTCTCCCCTACACCACAGTGAGCGCCTGTCAATAATTCAATGCGTAGCCTTCATGGGCCCAAGCCCAACCTAGACTTTCAACCGTGCCAAGCAGCTTGTCAAAGCCTGATGCTCTGTCAATGGCCGACTGATCTATACTGCATGAATCCCCCACTTCAGCTCTTGATGTGTCCGTGGGAATAAAAAGAAAGCCATTTCAGAAGTCAGCCCAGTGAGAAGCACCTGTTTGTAGAGAATCTTTAATGAAGGGCAGTGGTGGAGCGGAGTTCAGCGGAAACCACCACACTTTGTTTTGTTGAGCCAACGCTGGGTGCCTCTGTGCACACTCGGGGCATGCAGAGGAGCACGGTGCTGGCGCTGGCAAATGGATGGCCTTGTCCCTCTGCTTAAGTCTTCTTTACACAGGCCTTCGCGCCGTCCTCGTCTCCATTGCAGGAGACCTTGAACTCCCGAAAAATCCAGTTGAAGGAGCAAATCACCTGAATCACATGACCGTGCCCCTGTGGCCCTTTTTCAAGTGACAGTGATTTGAACCTTCACGTCCCTCTCTTGATGGAACGTCATGAGTCTGTACTGGCTAAAGAATGCTGTGAAAGGCAGATTAAAAAAAAAATCCGGCCTCACCTTTCTTTCTGGTTGGAGGAAAAGACATCCACTCACTTTAAGAAGAAAACACATCATTTGTATTCTTCTTGTCTGGGCACGATTTTTAACCCAGAATGATTCACCTTGTCCCTGCCATCTCCAAGCCTTGCAAGTCGATAGGAGATTTGCAAATATCTCCCTTAAAGAAAGGCAACGAGGAGAGCTTTTAATCCATGTTTTAAATGCAAAATGTCTTGAGTCCCAACGCTGCTCAGTTTTTCCTGAAGATAAATTTTAGCTGGATTAAATAACTGTTTTAAAGGCACTGTTCATGCCAAGTGCTGCCTCCTTTGTGACTGTATCTGCATTGCTAATGGATGTGTCTTTTCCTCATGCATACTCTTTCTTGAGCATCTACCCCTAAATTTACAGATTCCTTGCTTGTCAAATTGGGATGGGGTTTGAGGAAGAGGTGACAATGATATCGGTGGAAAAGAGGAGCAGTGGTGTGTTCAAAGCTCACAGAAAATGGTTGCTTTGTATTAATAGTCAAGGTTCCAGGTTTCCTGAATGACACACACACACAAATCTTTTCTTTTCTTTTCTTTTCTTTTCTTTTTCTTTTTCTTTTTCTTTTTCTTTTTTCTTTTTTCTTTTTTTTGAGACAGGGTCTCATTCTGTCACCCCGGCTGGAGTGCGTGGTGAGATCACAGCTCATAGTAACCTCCGCCTCCTGGGCTCAGGTGATCCTCCCTCCTCAGCCTCTCAAGCAGCTGGTGTGTTCCTATGTTGCCTAGGCTGGTCTCAGACTTCTGGCCTCAAGCAGTCTTCCCTCCTCAGCCTCCCAAACTGCTGAAATTACAGATGTGAGATACCGTGGCCTGGCCCTAAATCTTTTATGGTAACATAATTCATGCCACTGTGGCCTGGTGGTATTCCCAGATAAATAGCAGAGAGTTTGTTTGACCCCAGCCACAGCATGTTAGGGTGGAGGGGGGTGAATATGTGAACTAACATTGTAAAAAAGCAAGATTGTTTTGAAGGTAAACTTTTGAAGTAGGAGAAAGGGGGTAAAAAATGACTATGGTGATTTTAGGGAAGAAAATCTCTCCCAAGTCTATGTCCCTTCGTATGTCCCCAACACCAATTAATGATGGGTGTATGGCTCATGAAGGCACAGAGAGTCCGAGACATGTGGCAGCATTAGGCAGCATTTGAGCTGGGTCAGTGAATCCTCAGGCGTATAGATGATTAGGACTTAGAGATACTGTTGTGATTTTCATACTTTTCATCTGGAAGTGTTTTATTTCATTAATTCATTTCTTTGTCCCCTCACAGGTTTTACTCAAGGACTCAGGTGCATGTGCAACACAGTACTGATAAAGTAGAGCTTTTCTATTCAGGTCTGGGGAGGAGGGAAGAAGGAAAGGAAGTGAAACCCAGGGCTTTGCATCCTCCTCTTCAACTTCACCCCTTCCTCTCTATTCCTTACATTTAGCAGCCACCAAGGGGGCTACAAGAAATCTTCAGGGTCCAGTGTGGCCTAATATGCCAACCTCTGATAAAGTCCTACTCAGTTAGCCTGATGTGGTAATGCATGCCTGTAGTCCTAGCTGCTCGGGAGGCCGAGGTGGGAGGATTGCTTGAGCTCAGGAGTTAGAGGTTGCATTGAGCTAAGATCATGCCACTGCACTGCAGCCTAAGTGACAGAATGAGGACCTCTTTCTTAAGAACAAAAACAAACAACAACAAAAGGCTAGCTATTACCTAATATATCCTCTTAAAAGGGAAATGGTAGAATGAACGGCCTTGCGTTCCATGAGATGGGGCTCACACCAGGGTCCTCCAGCTCACCACCGGCCTAGGAAACTCGGTTAGGAAATTGATGCTGCATGCGCATGACCTGGCGATTCTACCTCTGAAAGCTCTGTAAGGCTAGTAATCTATGCTTTAAGAACAATCAGCATTAAAGGCTTTGGCAGTGGTGGAGCTGTTAGCATATTAGTTCCATTTGAGATGGTGAAATGCTTTGGAAACTAAAAACCCTACCTAATAAAGTTTATTTTTAAAGGATTAGAGACATAGAGTTTTGCTCTGAGAGATCATGTTGCCTAAGCTTCCCTTTACAGAAAAGCAGAGAGGGGCCTCTAGGGATTCATTGACGTGCCAATGTCACTGGGTAGTAGTAAAAACTAAGACTGGTATCTGTTTCCCTCCTCCTGTAATATCTTTTTTACATCAGGTGTTGTAAACCTGAAATCTACACTTTTGTTTCACCCATATAGTTTGTTTTTGCTTCCTCCCTACCCCCCGCCCCGACCCCGGTTATTAGCTGCCAACATTTGGATATGTAAAGATTTCACTTAAAATCCAAATTTTTGGCTTCTTGCAAAAAAAAAAAAATCAGATGATCTTGCATATTGGGCAACATCCCCACACTTCAACCACCAGCTGGAGCGCTGTAGCACCTGCACACCTCAGTGTGAGCGTGAGCTTTCTTGTCCCGGGTCAACACAGACCCTGTTACGCAGAACTGACCTTCACCCAGCCTGCTTACCTATCCACTGGCTGTCATAGGCATCTGCCTCTGTAGCAGTCTCCTCCCACCCTCCCAAAAATAAATGTGCCCAGAGATGCTGGCAGCCTGGAAGCTTTGCATCTGCATTGGGGCTGCCCATTCTTTCCCACCATACCTGAAGATTTCAATAGCTCTTTGTCAGCACAAATGAGCTTTTCCCCTAGTTCATGGGGAGAATGGCATCCTGGCACGTAGCAGAAAACATCTGGTAATGAATCCATTATGCAGGCTGTTGCTCAGGCTCCAGGTGCCCAGGGGTCTGAGTGCTGGGCTGAACATGACTCATGAATGAGACCCCAAAGATTTTACCTTTCGGCCTTCGTTCTGCCAGAGCTCCAGCTTAGTCCTAAGGGGTTCCCTGGCCACTCCAGTGCCAGGTGTTCTCCCCAGCCATCCCCGGGTGAGAAGCTGGCCAGCCTTCCGGATTCCCTCCTCTGCCTTCTCCACCACACTCGCCCTCTCCCAGCACAGCCTTCCTGAGGCACACAAAGGAGAAGACAGAGATCATTTTTGGCAGACGTAAGGAGCAGCATCTGTCCAACCCTGGGCCCTGCAACTCTGTGAACAGACCTGCACACTGTACAAAATTATTAGAAGCCCCGTGTCTCAGGGCTCAAGGAGGTTGGGCAGGGAGGTGAGAGTGAATAAAAATGAGGAGGCCGCAAACTGCTTTTGCCCAAGGGCTGGTTTTAATGAGCCTGTCCCTAATGAGTTGTCCCTGCAACTAGCTTCAGGCCTAAACAGATGAGGCAGGGATTCTGCTAAATTTTTGATAGGATTTGCACTGGTTTTATGAGAAAGCAAGCAGTAGAGAGTGCAAAGTTGGGTCATGAATCTTTTACGAGGGTGGATGGTTGTCCGTCTTGTCAACCGGAAAGAGAAGGACCTGCTTGCTAATAGAAACCCTGGCCTCAGACGTCTACCATCACCCACCAGATCAGCTAATTTGGTCAGGGTAGCTGGGTGATTTGTTTTGTTTTGTTTTGTTTTTTTCCTGATTCAGGACTTGGCCTATGGCCCCTGAGAAGGATTTATCTGAAAACTCTATCAAGGAGGTGATCTGAGCCATTGCCTGTTCCTGACTAATGATCTTTTGTGGAACTCAAGCCATATTGAGGATGGGCACATTTCTCCCATGGTGCACTGGGAAGGAAGCTCCATCAGACACTTTAATTAACATGCTTTTTATTTTGGGCAGCCCCATGCATATCGAAACCTCAAACCTTATCCTTCGGCTGCACGAGCAAACTCTTACCAAGGATAAGATGTCATTTTCGATTACTATGGAGATGTTTCTAATGTTTCTAATACCTGTCAATTCTAGGATTGAGCAGTACAGGAGATTTCATATACTACCACCTTTTTTTTTTGAATATGAAAAGCTGCCAACAAATACATTTCTCCAGTTTGATTCATATACCAAGAGGCAATTTTCTTGGTGGCTTAGAAGGTTACAGAAAATGCTTGATAAGCAGCCTTTACTGTGCTGAGTAAACTCCTACCCCCATCTTCCTCCTGTCTCACACACTCTCTTTCACATTAATCATGTAATTGATTTAATAAGCTCTGGCTTCAAGAACTGCCCCTCCCCTCTTTCTCTGCCCCTTCCCCCCTCTCTTACAAGGTTTCAGTTTGGCATTTGACTGATATGCTAAGACCCTTGAATCCTACCAGATATAAACCCAACAACCTTGTTGGTGGAATAAGTATCCTCATGTTATATTTTTGTGGCTCTTTGAAACGTATTGTTTTTCTAAGCCATTTCATTAATACAGTTAAATGTAATAACATAATAAAAGTGCAGTGTATTTCTATATATGTCTATAGATGTAAACCTCTGTCTGTATCTACGTTTCACGAACTTTAAAGCATTTCACATCTGTTGTCTTATTTGAACCTCTCAAAAACTAAAAACCTTGAGAATTGGCCAGAACAGATCTATTGCTCCTATTTTATACATTACGATACTGAAGTACAGACAGATTAACCATCTTAAGACCTTGAGGCTAGTAAGGGAAGCAGGTTGAGTGAAAATTGGGAGTGTCTAAACTCCCTACAATAGGGTACTACTGGTTTTGTATTCCTTTGTTGCCTAAGGCATTTCTTCCTCTGGCAGAAACCAAAACTGTACGTGCTTATCTTCAAGAGAAACTTCTACTTTGTCTAGGAAGGAATAGTTAGAATTCTTTTTTGTGGTTGCCTCAAGTTAGACGTGCCAATATACGTGGAAGTTAAACAAGACCACACATGTGCAAAACTCTTGATGAATCACATTATTATGCTAAACCCACGTTACACTGAAGCCATAGTAGCTGGGGTTATTAGTTCAGATTATAGTTATGCAAGTCTTCAGGGTTGAGTGTCACATAAATATCTCCCAGGAGCTTACACATGCAATTATGTATGTTCCCACCTGTTTTCTAATGGGTCATCCAGAAAATGTGGGTGTGACCCGGCTGGGATAGAGTCCCCAGGATTGGGACAGAGTCATTGTTGTAAGAAGATGTACATATTCAAAAGTTAGTTTTCAAGATGTTAGAGTCTAGAGATGGGGCTTCAGTGAGGGATGTCGATGGCAATATTGGTAACAGAGGACAGAGTTAGAGACTTTACAGCCTAGGGGGGCCGGGCGCCATGGCTCACGCCTGTAATCCCAGCACTTTGGGAGGCCAAGGAAGGCCGATCACGAGGTCAGGAGATCAAGACCATCCTGGCTAACATGGTGAAACCCCATCTCTACTAAAAATACAAAAACATTAGCCAGGCGTGGTGGCACATGCCTGTAGTCCCAGCTACTCAAGAGGCTGAGGCAGAAGAACCGCTTGAACCAGGAGGCGGAGGTTGCAGTGAACTGAGATTGCACCACTGCATGACCTGGACGATAGAGCAAGACTCTGTCTCAAAAAAAAAAAAAAAAAAGAAAAAGATTTAACAACTTAGGGGGAGAGCAGAAAGCAAAGGCAGCTGTATAAATAATGAAGTTTTTCTGCAAAAATTCCTCTGACCAAGTTCTGATTGGCCTGGGTAGACTTTTTTTTGAGACAGGGTTTTGCTTTGTCTCCCAAGCTAGAATGCAGTGGCATGATCCTAGCTCACTGTACCCTCAACCTCCTGGGCTCAAGTAATCCTCCTACCTCAGTCTCCCGAGTAGCTGGAACCATTGGTGCACACCGCCACACCTGGCTGATTTTATTTTTAATATATACTTTAATTTCTAGGGTACATGTGCAGATCATACAGGATTGTTGCATAGGTATACACATGCCATGTGGTTTGCTGCATCCATCCCCCTGTCACCTACATTAGGTATTTCTCTTAATGTTATCCCTCCACCACTCCACCATCCCCCCAGCCCCTGCTGTCCCTCCCTTATCCCCCAACAAACCCCAGTGTGTAATGTTCCCCTCCCTGTGTCCATGTGTTCTCCTTGTTCAGCTCCTACTTATGAGTGAGAACATGTGGTGTTTGGTTTTCTGTTTATGTGTCAGTTTGCTGAGAATGATGGTTTCTGGTTTCATCCATGTCCCTGCAAAAGACATGAACTCATCCTATTTTATGGCTGCATAGTATTCCATGGTATATATGTGCCACGTTTTCTTTATCCAGTCTATCATTGATGGGCATTTGGGTTGGTTCCAAGTCTTTCCTATTGTATTTTTTAAAATTATTTGTAGAGATGAGGGCTCCCTATGCTGCACAGGCTGGTCTTGAACCCCTGGGTTCAAGTGATCCTCCCACCTCAGCCTTCCAAAGTTCTGGAGTTACAGGCGTGAGCCACCATGCCCTGTTGGCTTTTTACTGTTAATCTTGGTCTGTATTTAAAGGTCTGGGTGAATGTAGATGATTACTACCCTTAACAATTTACCATGAATTCTGAGTCTCAACAAACCCATAATCATGGTGTGTTATATAAAGAACGTTTTCTAATTTTTATTGCTGAGCCTGACTTTGAAGTTTTTTTTTTTCTTTTGGGAATAAGAAAAAGCAACGTTTTTGACTGCCCGGAAAAATACCGTCTCGTCAGCTGAGGATGCTTGGTACTGGTGAGGAATGTGGTACAGGGAAGGGATAGTCCCTTTTAAAAGGTACAGCATGTGCGTGGGCAGTTAGTAAGGATTACACCATGGAAAGATGGTAGTATTAGTGCCAGTATGAATATGAGTAAAATGAACAGTGGACAGAAATTAATTGCAGGAAAAGTGATGCCGTGTGTTTCAATTTGGATGAAGCCTCTGTAATCTTAGCTTCTTAACAATAACACTCCC
This sequence comes from Cacajao melanocephalus, assembly GCA_963573385.1. Taxonomy (NCBI): domain Eukaryota; kingdom Metazoa; phylum Chordata; class Mammalia; order Primates; family Pitheciidae; genus Cacajao; species Cacajao melanocephalus. The sequence goes on along the minus strand of CAUYLG010019023.1, from coordinate 16,413 downwards.
TACTTCTCCTCTCTTAATCTGGAGGCCCGTGGGTCTCTGGTACCCTTATGCACCAGCTCCATTTGCAGAAATGAAAGCAGGAATCACAATATTTGCCCCGGATCTGCATAATTAGGACAAGCTTCTGAAAGTGGAAAGGCCTGTAATGAACTTCTCAAAATGCATTTAATACAGCATCAAAGAGTAGTGACAGGTCCATAAATCAAGGGATCGGGGCCATTTGATTCAAACGTAAAATGTTTCCTGCAGAAAACTCATTGCCATGAAGCCCTGCACAGAATGCGGAGAATGTTTTCCTTTGGTCCCTTAGAAATTAAGATCTACAGGGTACCACAGTTTGTTGTTGTTGTTGTTGTGTGGTTTTTGTTGTTGCTGCTGTTTTGTCTTTTCACATGGGTGACTTGTGGAGATGCCCAAAGACTGCTGTCCCATAAGTACCTAACCTCCAACAAAAAGTATTTACAGAAGCTTTATCTCAGTGTTTGCTCATTGAAGTGGGTTAATGTCTGTTGAATGTTCACAATCAGATGGAGAGTATTTTCCATTTTGATTTAGCTGTGAAGCTTCATTTTCCTTCCTATGCCTTTTGTTTGCTTGCCTAAAGAAGCCCATTTCAGTAATTGGGGATCTTCTCTCTCTAATCTCAGCCTGCCCAGTAATTTGTAGCCTGGTCTTGCTACAGCCCCTTTGCTCCCCTGCTGTTCCATCTTGTCTGAATCCTGGGTTAACTGGGACTTAACTCCTTGTCAAAGATGCGGTGTGAAATGACTAATTAACACCAGAGAAGGAGATAGCATTGTCATTGACAAATAGGGCTTTTAGTAAACAGCAGTTCTCCTGGAAATGTTTGCCCAGGTCTAGAGTCTCCCCAGCCTCATATGAATTGACAGGAAGGAGGATCTTTTAGTTCCCTCTGTGATTGAGTTGCTTGTCACTTGAGTTCGTAACCTCAGGCGTCAGTTTACCCAAGCTGTCCCAGGTATGAAAATGGTGTGAATCTAATTTTGGAAGTTTAGGAGGAGTAGAACAAGGAGAGTATGTTTTTCTAGTATAACTAGACAAACATTTTCAGCAAGTTCTCCCTCACTGCTATGAGGTAAGTGCTCACATTCGCCTGTGGCTGAGCTATGTTTCAGTGAGGTTGGAAGAAGAAAGAAGGTTGGGAAGACTGATGTTAATTGCATTTCTACCATACACTAAGCAGTGAGCAGATTCAGGATGGCTAGTCTCCGGGACTTCTCTTTCAAGATTGGAGCAAGCTTCCTGAACTACATGAGCCTGTGTTCTCTTTACACCAGAAGCCTCAGTAACTCCCTGTTGGGCAACCCCATAGAGCAAACCCCAGAAACCCCAGAGTTCTTCTGTTCCTAAACAACACCCTCCCCTGTCAACTTAAGGTCACCTTTTCATATTTCTCAAGCAAAGGTAGGTCTAAGTCTCATGAAGTGTGAGACATACACAGTTTGGGAGCCCTCCATGAGAAAAAGATTCAAAATTACTAGTGCAGAGTTAGGGGTAGCGTAAAAACACATTGCATTAAGTGAAGGTCTCTGAAACTTCAGCCCAGTCACCTTCTCATTATCCACCTCTGTTCCCAATTGAAACTCTGCAGTGATAAAGCTGATATTATAAAGTGATCGAGAACTGTATCTCAAACTTTTCCTTGCATCTTCAGCTCTTCCTGTCTGTGAACCTCTGCCTCTCTTGGCCTAATCTCTTACTACCCTCCTCTCTTAATTAAGCAATTAAGTATTGATTAAAAGCCAAGTCTAGTAAGAGCTAAATGCATTTGTTGAAGGTTATAGTGCTTCTTATGGGAAAGCAGGAGTAGAAAGTAGTTGAAGTAACCTAGCCTACAACAGATTTTTCTATGTGTGTTCTGTGAATTAGCTGTATCAGCCTCAGCCTCCTGGAGGGGAGGGGTCTACAGGCAATTTTGTTAAATATGTACATTCCTAGGTCCCTTCCAAACTACTGAATCCGGATCTCTGGGCTTGAGATACAAGGATTTCCATTTTTTAAAACCACCTGCCCCCATTCTTCTGAAAGTTGGAAAATGACTGAGTATTCCCAGGGCCACTGAAAGCTACTCTTAATCTTAAGATACAGCATTTACTTGAGATCAAAGGATGAATGGCAGCTGCCAAGTGGATTCCTCTCCTACGGCTTCCATAACAAATCACTGCACACAGAGCAGCCTAAAACAACAGCAACTTCTTCTCTTAGTTCCGGAAGCTAGAAGTTTTAAATCAAGTTGTAGGCAGGGTGGATTCCTTCTGAGAACTCTAAAGGAAGGATGAATCAGTCTATTCTCACACTGCTAATAAAGGCATACCAGAGACTGGGAAATTTACGAAGAAAAAGAGGTTCAGTGGCCTCACAGTTCCACATGGCTGGAGAGGCGTCACGATCATGGTGGAAGGCAAAGGAGGAGTCATAACACATCTTACATGGCGGCAGGCAAGAGAGCATGTGCAGGGCAACTTCCCTTAATAAAACCCTCAGATCTCATGAGACTTATTTACTATCATGAGAACAGCATGGGAAAGACCCAGCCCTATGATTCAGTTACCTCCCGCCACGTCCCTCCCATGAACTTGGGAATTATGGGAGCTATAATTCAAGATGAGATTTGGATGGGACGCAGCCAAACTATAGCAAAGGGTTTGTTCTTTGCCTCTCTTTCCTGAATCCTGGTGGCTACCAGCAATCCTGTGTCTCCTCGGCTTGTGGCTGCATCACTTCAATCTCTGCCTGTGTTGTCACGTGTACAGTTTCCTTCTCTGTCTGTCTGTCTCCACCTAATCTTTTTGTAAGGACGCCAGCCATGGGATTTAGGGCCCACTTTAATTCAGTATAATCTTTTCATTTTTATTTTTTGAGTCGGAGTTTCATTCTTGTTGCCCTGGCTGTAATACAATGGCGCAATCTCAGCTCACTGCACCCTCCACCTCCCGGGTTCAGGCAATTCTCCTGCCTCAGCCTCCTCAGTAGGTGGGATTATAGCGATGTGCCACCATGCCCAGCTAATTTTGTATTTTTAGTAGACATGGGGTTTCTCCCTGTTGGTCCTGCTGATCTTGAACTCCCGACCTCAGGTGGTCCGCCCACCTTGGCCTCCCACAGTGCTGGGATTACAGGAATTCAGTATAATCTTACCTTAACGAAATACATCTGCAACAAATAAGGTCCTATTCCAGTGTTCTTGGTGGACATTTTTCAAAAATGGTCTCATTACAAAGTCCTAGGTGGACGTTTATTTTTGCTGAGCTTGGGGGGGCACTCTTCAACTCACTACGCCAAGTGAAAGTAGTCAGTGAGGAAGAATGGCAGTGAAAAGAGATGGATGAATTCAGAACTAACTGAGAACTTGAAGAGATTTGGCAGGAGTGAGCCCGGCTTAGTTATCATCCAGGTTTCACTAGAGCGCCCCTTGCCAACATGCAGTGTGGCTCAGGGTCATGATCTATGACATTGCCCCGTTTTGTAATTTTTGGCACTGTTTACTTGTTTAGCACCATTTCTTCACTCTCATTAGACTTGAAATCTCTACTCAGTTCAGGTCTGCACATCCCCAGTGCCTGAAACCATGGCTGTTACGTAGTAGGTCTTGGTGATCGTTTGTTGGATGGATAATTTTAGCTGGAGAAAAAGAAACCTGTATATGGACTTTTTTTTTTTCTGTCCATCCTGCAATAGAAGACACTGCCTCTGTGACATAAAGAGAACACCTCCACAGGGTAAGGAGTTGTTCGAATGAGGTATAAGAGAAGGAGTTTTAAATGCAGGGGGCTTGAAGACATTTGTGAAGGGACACCAGAAACACATGAGAGCAGTGAGAAGCAGAGAGTTGTGTCTCTGACGGCAGTACAAGGACAGTGAGGCATCAGGGAGGGAGAAGGGCACTTCAGGCCCTTCCAAAAAGTGAGTGAATAAAGGGTGTGGACATCTATTTGTTGCAGATGTATTTAGTTAAGATGAGATTATCCTGGATTAAAGTGGGCCCTGAAACCAATGGCTGGTGTCCCTACAAGAAGATTAGGTACTCAGAAGGAGAGCCTTGTAGGAGCTTTTCTGGGTGTGGATTTCAGACCCTGTCATCCTAGAAAGAAAAGAAGGGACTCAATCTAAAGTATAAATGAAAGGAGAGACGCACAGAAAGCAAATTTACAAAGAAAGGACTGAGGATGATAAATTCCATACCGCTGCGAATGTTAATTCTGCAAGGACTTGAAGATAACTGCCCCCCACTCCCACTCAGGTTACAGGTGAAGATACTGTGGCCCATGGAGGCTGCCTGAGTGCCTTGAGGAGGAAAAGCGCGTTGTTGTAAATCTGGGGCTCCAGGCGCCTTTCTCGACCTCTCCCTTTTTTCACTTTTCCTCCTGATTGAAAGTGAAAAGAAGGATGTTGGCATCTATTAATTACCTACTGGGTGCCAGGCACGGATGTTAATGGTTAGGTCTGTAGGTTGCTGAGTGGGTGTTGAGGAGGAGGAACCAGTGACCCCAGTAGACCTTGAAGAGGCTCAATGACAGCAGGAGGATTCAGGGGTCTGGTTGGGGCGGATGGCATCTGATGGAGCCCAGCATCAGCAGTGTGAGGGCAGGAGAATGGTGGGTTTCAGGGCGTGCATCCAGAGCATGGGTTGGTAGCTCAAAGGCCAGCCCAGGAAGAGGCCTCTCCACATGAAACATAGAAGCAACTGCCTACTTCAATCATTGTTCTGATTAGATAAGACCTGGGCTTCCCTTCTGAGTAGTAAATTCAGAGACAGGCGGGAGTCTCTGAGTGACAAGGAGGCGGTTGGCAAGCTAGGAAGGGCAGGCTGAGGGTTAAGGCTCTGGAGGGAGAAGAATCATGCTCAGAAATCATCCAGCTTTCTGGGGGATGAGGTTACACAGTCCAGGTGAAGTACGTCAGATTTCTAGGGAGGCTTTTTGGATGGGACCTAATATATTCATGTGATACTGAATTCAGTTCCTATGAGCTTTTGCTGTGTACTTATTCTGTGCAAATTCTGCAGGGGATGTCTTGAACGCATGCTTCTTTCTTGCATTGTAATTTATTTTGATTGAGATAGTATTGGAAATTGCAGAGCAGTGAAATCCAAGTATTTCAACCTGGCAGGTTGAGGCAGTAGGTAGGTTAACTTGGGTGGGCTGACTTTTCTATACATTTTATACTTGGGACCATAATGCAAGCCCACTGCAAAGGGCAGCTTCCTGTTTCAACTTATAAACAATGAAGGAGGAGATCTCAACCCTACACTCATTCTTTCCTCCTGCTCATGGAGTCTGGATTCTAAATTCCAAGTGAATTGCAAATATTCTTGGATTGGACTATGGTAACATTTTGAAATTAAACCTACCTGTCTTTAATTGAGTTGTTGGCTTTTCCCCCCTGTATTCTCTTTCTGAAGTAGAGGCTTCCAGCACTTTTCTAAAGGAGGAAACATTTATTTCTCATTTTGTAGAGGCAAGACCAAACGGCACCAGCTTCAGCTGAGACCACTGGCCAGCCCTCCTGCTCACCTCCCAATTCCCTAATCTAATTTAACTCAGTGGGGTTTGTGGGGGTTCATTTAAGCAGCAGGTCTGCTATAATTGTTGCATGTGCCAGCAACGATTTGTACCATCTGGGTATGGGGTGGGGTGCGGTAAGGTGAGTTGGAAGAGAGAAAGGAACAGAGAGAGACAAAGAGAGAGACTAGTACCTAGTACAACCAAAGAGAAAGATTCTTATTCCATCACCAAAGCAATATAATTCAAGAATGGCTGCAAAGCAATTGGATACTAAGGAATGAGGAGCAATGTAGTTATAGTAAAATGTCAAAGTATAATGAAACCAAGGAACATCACTACTTTATGATCCAGGCAAGTTACAGGCAGGTGGCAGCTGTAAATACGTATATAAATAACAATATGGATGAAATGTCAGACCTTCCAGCTGGCTTGGTTAAAGCACTTTAGTAATATTCTATTTAGGGTAACAATGTAGCTTGACAATTCCACGAAAAACACATCCTTGGAGAATGAATCAGCCTACATTAGCGTGTAGGTGATGTGCATTGTGCTAAGATCTTAGAACAACACACGATGCCTGGTGCATCTCCCACTCTGCCTAGAATGGCCAGTTGCTTCATATTCAATGAGGTTTCTTTGGTTCTCTGGCATTGGGTTACAAATGTTTGTTTTTCCTGTCACAGAAAGTACCTTTTCTCTCTGAATGGTAACACAGGAAAATAAATAAATGATGAATGCCCCAGACCCAGGGTCTTACCTGTGGAAAGGTAGGGATCAATATCATTATTTATTCACACATGAAATGCATCAAGCACTTGCTGTGGTGTGAAGGATCTAAAAAAGTGAGCAAAAAGATGTATAGGCCCAGAATTCATGAATCCTAGAGTTTGGTGAAAGAAGAATACCTGAATAAAATGGTCACAAAAAGTAAATGTAAAATTCCAGTGGTGAGGCCTGGTGGCTCATGCCTGGAATTCCAGAACTTTGGGAGGCCGAGGTGGGTAGATCACTCAAGGCCAGGAGTTAGAGAACAGCCTGGCCAACATGGTGAAACCTGTCTCCACTAAAAATACAAAAAATAGCTGGATATGGTGGCGTGCGCCTGTAATTGCAGCTACTTGGGGGGCTGAGGCAGGAGAATATCTTGAACCCAGGAGGTGGAGGTTGCAGTGAGCTGGGATCACACCACTCTATTTCAGCCTGGGTGATGGAGTGAGATTCTGTCTCCAAAAAAAAAAAAAAAAAAAAAAAAAATGCGGTCATGACACATGCTACATGTTTTGCTAGCCAGTATATTTTCCTGAAGGAGCAGATGCTAGAGTTATGATCAAAGGGTAAAAGGAGGTTAAACAGAGAAAAATGAGAATAGCATTCCAGACTGTGAGACTGGCATGTGCAAAGATCCTGTGGTAGGAAGGACATTAGTATGAGGAATGGAAAAGTTCATTGTCCCACTAGTGGAGCTGGGGTGGTGTGGAGAGTGGCCCAAGTCATGTGAGGATAAGTAGCCAGGCACCTACATGGTCTTTCTGGTCATGATCAGGAGTTAGGACTGTATCCTATGCATAGGGAGTCATAAAATGTTTTAAGCAGTTTAGTCTTAAAAGGATGGATAGGGGCTCATCCTTTAGAAGATACTGTCTTCACGTTATCACAAGTCAGGAGCTCTGGGAAGACACATGCCACTTTTCCAAACAGGAACCCTATATAGTTTCATACACATGTTAAAGCATGTATAGAGGATGTATAAAGCATCCACTTTATGTAAAGCACAGAGGATGTCTAAGTGTCATGCAGCATCCTTGCCTATGAGCAATGCACAGGCTAAGGAGGTAGAAGTCATAGTAACCACTGAGTGAAATGTTGGGCAGGCTGGTGAGATTATGAAGCACAGAGGAGCACCTTCAGCCTTAGGATTGCATTCCTAGAGTGAATGGCCTCTAAAATTGCAATCATGAGCTGGAAATTGTCCTAGTGAAGGAGGAGTGGAGAAAGAGTTGGTCTTCTGGTAGGGATATTAAGAAAGCCATAGCCAGTGACTTCCCAGGAAGTCAAGGAAGCAAGGAAGATTCCCAGTATCAATAGACAGAATGCTGGTGAAGTAGATGGGGTGGGCCCCCTTGACCAGTGTCTTGCCAGATTTTCCTAAAACTGTACCATATCAAAGGCAGATCGTCTCCCAAGTTATCAAGCGAAACTCATGTTCTAGCCCTGTACCTCACCCTGTTTTCCGTCATATGTGTGTTATAGGCTATTATAGATATGATCAAGTTGAATTTATAAAGTACAGGATTCCCATGCATGTGAGAAAGTGTGAATTGAAGCCACCTTTTGGGTAATATTTTCTACCTTGGTGCATGAAGGAAAGCTACACAAAGATGTGTGATATCAACTCATGGAGACAAGACTCTGTCTATAGAATAGCAAAGATTTGGAAAGAACTTGAGAAGGGATATGATGGAGGAATGAGTTTTGATCTAAGCCAATATCCGGCCATCTCTGGATGTACACATTTCTACCATTCAGACATGCAATTGCCCATCTGTGTTTTCTTTCTCTTTTGAACTTCCTCTTGACCTTCTGGGTCCTGGGGAAGTCCTCAGGAAAAGGATGGACCTAGGCAAGTTATATCAGGTACCACAGTGTTAAAGGGTGATGATCACTATTTGTTCCCCACGTTTTATATTTGGCCAGCCCTGGGCCAACCCCTTTTCCCATAATAAACCCCATTTTTCCATGATTTACTCATGGGTTCATTCATTCAATTGCTCAACCACTGTGGGACACTAACAGTGTGTCAGCTACCGTGCTAAACACAACAGCTTCCATAGCGAACCAGACCGTTGTACTTTCTGCAATCTTGAAGCCTCAGATTACAGCTGGAATGAATATTATTAGAAGCAGTTAGATTTTGATTGGAAATTCTCCCTTCTGAGTCCCTTAGCCTACCAAATGCTTTGGTTCTAGCTAAAATAGATGGTAGTTTCATATCCTTTGTAACACCTAAATATGCATTCCGTGGATACTTCCCTTTCCCTGTATTCAGAAACTTCACATTTCAACAGCCTCATTCCTTCTCACCTCTATGGAATGCCTGTGCCTGTATGTCTCTGTGTACATGTATCACGGGCTTCTATCCAGCCGTACTTTTCGTGCAAGAATTTAACAGCTTCCAGAGTTGTTAGCCGGAAAATATTAAATATTTACATAGATATGGACATTTTGTAGGGATGATGCAAGAAGTATTATTCACACTTTAATCAGTGATAGTCACTGACTAATTATTGAAACTTACTATGAGCCAGTCTCGTGTCTAAGATTCATTCTCTCTTTTTATTCTTACAACAACCCTATTAGGTAAATACTATTAACATCCCCTTTTGGGAAATGTCAAGTTCAGTCCCTTTTATTAAGGGCAGGGCCATCTTTAAGGGCACATACCCTGCAGGGTCACGCAGGGCCCGAGGCTTTGAGCAGCCTCATGTGTGGTCTCATGCTATAGCTGGAATTCTTAATAATTTTTGCACACAGGGTCCTACATTTCCCTTTTGCACTCCACCCAGAAATTATGTGGCCAGTCCTGATTAAGGGGCAGGGCAGGGCTCTGTGGAGGGTCGATGAACCCACAACATCCATCCCTTTAACAGTTCCTCCATGTTAGGACCCTCATCCTAACATTGCATATCCAGGAAGGACCTCCCTTATACAAATACAGAAGGTACCTGCTTCATTCTCTAGGCTGTGTGTGGAGTCTCATTGTGAAGTGATCACCTTTTAATGTATAGTCACCCAAGTACATCTGCTATGTTGATATATCACTTGTTTTATGGGCCTGGATTAATTCCAAAGTAAACACTAAGTACTCAGCTGAAAAGCTGTAAACACAAGACATGACACGCATCTCCGACTCCCAGCACTGTTTGCCAAGGCTGCAAGTCCCTCTGTGCTTTATTCTGTTTGGCGTAACAAAATCTTTGTGTAATCTGGTCTGAGCAGTTATTTCCAAATTGATTTCAAGAGTTGCAGGCAAGAGGGTATTATGGCTGGGAGAACACACCTCCACATACATTTTACCTTCCTCACCTGCCTCAGCATCTCCCAATGGTCTTGGGATGTTCACCTTCCTGAGCTTGATGGATACCCTTAGGATCACCATCTATGGCTGTTCTCTGAGCAAGCAGGCCTGCAAATGTAGCAATTGTGGGAGGAAATCTACTCCAAGCCTTCTACTCAGGCCTTGAGCCCTGGAGCAGGGGTACATCAGCCTGGAGGAAAGGGCATATTTTGGGTATTCTTCCACTAGAAGGGTATGCATTTTTATCATTCATACAGAAGTGCCATGAATGTGAGCAGTGTCCCCAGATATCCAGGAGGTCACACAGGCGTTTACTATTCCATGACTGTGGTGTCATGGAATAGTAAACACCATCTTCCGATCCATGTCCTGGGTGCTGGGTCCCCTGACAACGGTGACCCAGTTCTGAATTCCAGAATGACAGCTTTAAAATTAGATTTTGTTTGTCCATCTCATTTTTATGGCATTAGCGTTGCATGGATTGAAAATCACATGCACACGCACTGCACACAGACACATCTATTTATGTATAAATATGACTTGCCTTGCATTCCTATTTCTTGCATACTTACATGGTAAGATGTTTGGGTTTTTTCATGCTGTGATTTTTGGGGAAGTCCCTGGAGCTCTTTGAGCCTCTCTTTCTTCCTCTTGAAGCTGTATTTGATTGTGAATGTTCCTTGTGAAATGTTTTAAATTGCAAGTATCGAATCCACTTTGCTTGGTTTGAGGGATTTGCCTCTGTTGACCTCATATTTTTAGCCTAAGAGGGTCCCCTTAGTCCTCCCAGGGACATCTAAAAACAAACCTTTATCTTCTTGTCTGCAGTCCGGAAGGTTCTAGCCTTATACGAAGCTGCCAAAGTTGTCTTAAAAAATCAGCATCTTTGATATGATCCACTTGGCCATAGCAGCTTCATCACCACCTTCCCAATATTCTAATATCCAGTTCAGGTATATTCCTCAGTCCCTCCAACAAGCATGATCTTTCTGCCCCAGGACATTTGTACATGCTGTTTCCTGAAAGGCTACATTCCCCAGTCCCTACCCTGGTCCCTGCTTGGTTCTTATATTCAGCCTTGCTCAGTTTGGACATCATCTCTTTAGGAATAAACTTCCTGACTCACTTTCCAAACCAGAACAAGACTTCCAATTCTAGGCTGTATTCCAGTAAGCTGCACACTTACTGAATGTTTCCTCATGGGGTACACCACGTATCTCTTCTTCCAGAGCCATATGCGTTACAAAGACAGGGACCTTGTGTCTTTGGAGCCCTATGTGCATCCTCAAGGCTTGCAAAGGACCAGCGTCTAATGACCATGTGAATGCAGGAATTGTGTGACTGTGTATCTCTCTGCCTTCCCCTGAGGATGCTGTGTCCCTGGACCAGTCCACTTTGTACCCAGATGCTCACTTTCCCAGGCTGTCCTGGAGCATTTGCTCCTCAAATCTCTCCTTGCTCATGTTCTGAGAGAGAAAATATCTCATGCTAAGCTTTCCAAGTAGGCAGAAAATGTACTATGCGTCTATTTGCTATTTTTTAAAAAAATATTTTACTGTTCCTTATTTTCTGTCATCGTTAAAGGAAAAAACATTGACTTCTTTGGTCTTCTTCCCTAGCATCCTTTCCCTTTCCTCCTGGCCTTTTTGGAAGCCCTTGAATTTTATAGGAATATACTCCCAGAAGGTCTTTTCAACTACTGTGTCTTCTATCTAGAATGCTTTTTTTTTGTTTTCAAGATCTTTCCTAGTTCACTCCCTCTCCTCCATCCCACCTTAGCTCATATACCTTTTCAGATAGGACCTCCTTAATCCCTCCATTAGAATCAGACCCACTCCTCACTCCCACACAGCCTGTGTTCCTTTCCTATCTGACATTTGCCATATTGCTTATCACCATTTGACATACTGTATGTTTTATTTATGTCTGTCTTTTTGCACTAGTATGTAAGCTTCACCGGGGTAGATATTTTAGCATGTTTGTTTGTTGCTGTATCCCTGGAGTGCCTTTCACAAAATAGGTACTTGCTGAATATTTGTTGAAGAATTAGACCAGTGAATGGATGGATGAATGGATGGATGATGGATGGATGGATGGAATAGACAGGTGGGTGAGTGGATGGATGGATGACAAATAGAGGAATGGATGTAATAGTTGGGTGGGTGAGTGGATGGATGAATGACAGATAGATGTGTGGATGGAATAGACAGGTGGGCGAGTGGATGGATGAATGACAGATAGATGAATGGATGGAATAGGTGGGTGGGTGGATGGATGGGCAAAAGGAAGAAGTTGGCCTTGGGTTTTAACATCAGTAGTAATCTCTGCTTTCTAGACACTGAGTTTTAGGATAGATACCAACAATTATTATGTTTTGAGACAGACTTTCTGGGGAAAGTCCAGAGATCCTTTTATCTCACTTGGCGTGGGCAGTTATTACCTTGCAGTTGCCATTTTGTACAAAAGTATGTTTGGTTCTGTTCCTCCCTGCCTTCTCTGGCAAATTGAAAATTATGATGGAAATAAGAATTTCCAAAAACCTGTGGGGGTGCAAGAAGACATAAAAGCAGAGCCACAGATTATCATACATTTCCTGTTGCCAGATTAAAGTATTGCATCTACTGTGTGGAACAATTTAAAATTTTATCTGTTAATTGGAAAAGTTACTGATATTGCAGACATTCAACTTACATTGTAGGGGGACAGTTCTAGTTTAAAATACTCTACTATGCTGTGTCTGTAAATCATGAAAATTACCGGAGAATTGCATCATTTTGGCATTTCAAATTATTGCTTGCACCTGCAAATAGCATCAGAAAATCTTTCCCAGATTGAGTTGGATTTGGAAAATATAATAAATGTAGTTTTGAGACTTAACTTTTATTCTGGTCCATCTTCTTTTAAATTCTTACAGGCCGCAATGCATATACATTTACGACTACTTTTTATCAACCCACTGAAGGACTTTTTTATTCAACTGACAACTTGTTAAAGACAGAAATTATGTTTGAGTAGTTTATTGGTTTGCTACTTTTAGCAGCAAGTAATTGAAGAGGGAACTAAAATTGGTTTAAACAAAAGAAGCAGGTATGATCTCATAGAAACGTTAGCAAGAATTCTAGGGGTGAGGCAGATTTAGGGTTAGCTCATTTAGATAACTCATCAATTCAAAAATATAATTCAGGCTTCAGATTTTTGCGATATTTCTCCTATGCTAATCTCATTGTGTTTGCTTATCCTCTTAGGCTGTCATTACTCCTGGTTCTGTTATAGCTGCCATTGCTCCAGATATCACGTAGAAACTGCAGCACCCAGAAGAAGAATGTAAAATACCCCTGTTTGATTCTCCTTTTTAGGAAGATCTCCCTAGCAGTCACATATCTCTTCCAGAGACTTTTGGCATTTCATTGGCCAGATTATATCTTTTACTTTAATCATTTAGCAAAATATATATAAGGGAACAACACCCAGTGGGGCCTATCAGAGAGTGGAAGGTAGGAGAAGGGAAAGGATCAGGAAAAAATAACTGTGGGTACTAGGCTTCATACCTGATTGATGAAATAATCTGCATAACAAACCACCATGACACACGTTCACCTGTGTAACAAACCTCCACATGTACCCTTGAACTTAAAAAACTTTAGACAATGAGATATCTAAATAAATGAATGAATAAATAAAAGCTATTGTGTTAAAGAAAAAGAAATCATTAGCTCCCTAAGACTGCATTCCCAACCTCACTCCCAGAGTTTCTGATTTGGTAGGTCTTGGGCAGAGTCTGACATTCCACAAGTTTTACAAGTTCCCAGGTGATAAGGTTGCTGGTTCCAGAACCACATTTTGAGACCCATAAACAGAATAATCAAGATTTATCCCCCTGTCATTGTGGAGAAGCTCAGCTCCCTTGAAGGACAAGAAAGCCGTGAAGTGAGTGAAATATTCAGGTTTCTGTTAGCCAGAAAATTCTCTTTTGTTTAGTTAGCCAACAACAACTAATAGCACTGATATCTTCCGGCAATAACATTATATTTCACGTGGTTAATAAGAATTGACAGATCACACTTGTAATCCCAGCACTTTGGGAGGCTGAGGTGGGTGGATCATGAGGTCAGGAGATCGAGACTATCCTGAACAACATGGTAAGACCCCATGTGGTTGCACATACCTGTACTCCCAGCTACTCAGGAGGCTGAGGCAGGAGAATCTCTTGAACCTGGGAGATGGAGGTTGCAGTGAGCCGAGATCGCGTTACTGTACTCTAGCCTGGCGGCAAAGGGAGATTCCATCTCAAAAAAAAAAAAAAAAAGAATTGACAGAGGATGAAAAAAACAAAGACCAAAGATCAAAGAAAAAAATTTTAAGTTGTATAAAGAAAATTGACTGAGGATGAACATAGAATGGAAGCTTGAGTTCTGTTTAACTGTGTGTCAGACACCCTCTGAGAACTCAGAATTGACATTCAACTTAACGCAGTATTCCATGTCATTTGTTTGTTTGTTTTTGCATTTCCAAGAGCCATACATTTTCTTCGAACTCGTAACAACCCTATTCACAGGGTTGAGCAAGTGTTATTGGAAGATGATATGGTAATCCACATCCAGCAGGAGAAACCTGCGGCTCACAGAGGTTAAGAGTTTCCCAGCCCTCATAGGTAGAGAGTGCGGCATGAGAACTTACAGCCGCATCGCCTCGTGCCTCTTAGCCAGCTTCCAGGATGTGAGAGGCACAGGCATCCTGCAGTGACTGTGAGAGCTCTCGGTATCACACAAACCTTGGTACACAGAGACACTTCTACCCTCCTATTGGTTCTTCTTTTTCGATTTTTCAGCCTCCTGTGAGGTGAATGGATATCGAGGGGGATTAAAGAATGAAACATGATTATTTTCTCCCCTTACATGCCTGAGGACAGGCCAGTGAGCCGTGGGCAAAATAGAACTGTGAAAAATCTTCTCCTGGGGTTCTTTTCTCAGTATTTGGCCTGACACACCAGGGAAGCTACTACTTCTGTGAAGTTATGGAGGGCTCCTTCCCAGCCTGCAGAGGGAAACAACGGGTCATAAAGAGAGTTTTGCATGTTCATATGATTGCATTTGTTGCTGTACTCGTGGCTACTGTAACAAATCACCACAAATTTCGCACAAGAAAAGGATCACCTGAGGTGAGGAGTTCAAGATCAGGCTGGCCAACATAGTAAAATCTTGTTTCTACTAAAAATACACAAATTTTCCTGGCATGATGGTGGGCTCCTGTAATCTCAGCTACTTAGGAGGCTGAGGAGAATCACTTGAACCCGAAAGGCAGAGGTTGCAGTGAGCTGAGATTGCGCCATTGCACGCCAGCCTGGGCGGCAGAGCAAAATTCTGTTTCAAACAAACAAAACCACTATGTATTTATCTCACAGCTCTGTGGGTTAGAAGTCCAAGTTCAGCACTACTCCACTGGGTCCTCTGTTTAGAGATTCACAAGACAGAAAGGCAGAAGTTAGCAGGGCTGTGTTTCCTTCTGGGGGTTGTGAGAATGAATCTACTTCCAAGCTCACTCAACTTTTCCTGATTTCGTCCCTAGCAGTGGTGAGACGGAGGCCCTCACAACTTCGCTGGCTGTCAGTGGAGAGATAGCCCTGGCCTTCGGAAGCTGCCTTTATTCCTTTTCCTACTGTCCAGCAACAGCTACTCAAGTCTCTTTTTGCTTTGAGTCTCTCCAAGTTCTTCCTTTGCCAGGTTCCTCTAACTCCAGTTGGAGGAAGTTGTCCACCTTGAAGGACTCATACCATGAGACTCGGCCCACGCAGGTAATTCAGCTCTTCTTCTGATCTTGAGATCTGTGACTCAAATTCCATCTGCAAAGTCCTCATCTTAGTCTGCTTCAGCTGCCATAACAAAATGCCAAAAACTGGGTGACTTATCAGTGACAGGATTTCATTGCTCACAGTTCTAGAGACTGGAAAGTCCAAGCTCAGGGCAGAGTGAATATCAGATAAGGGCTCTACTTTTTGGCTTATAGAGAATTCCCTCTTGCTCTGCCCTCAGATGACAGAAGGGACTCTCTAGCTCTCTGGAGTATCTTTTAAAAGGGCATGAATCTAGCCAGGAATGGTGGCTCACGCCTGTAACCCCAGCACTTTGGGAAGCCATGGCAGGTGGATCACTTGAGGGCAGGAGTTTGAGACCAGTATGGCCAACATGGTAAAAACCCTTCTCTACTAAAAATACAAAAATTAGCTGGATGTGGTGGCACTCATCTGTAATCCCAGCTACTCTGGAGGCTGAGGCAGGAGAGTCACTCGAACTCAGGGGTTGGAGGTTGCAGTGAGCCGAGATCACGTCACTGCACTCCAGCCTGGGTGACAGAGCGAGAGTTGGTCTCAAAAAAAGGGGGTACAAATCTCAATCAAGAGAGTTATTTCCTCATGATGTAATCAGATCCTAAAAGCCCCACCTCCTAATACCATCAACTTAGTGTTAAGATTTCACCGTATGATTTTGTGTTCCTGTGTCAGTTTGCTGAGAATGATGGTTTCCAGGTTCATCCATGTCCCTACGAAGGACACGAATTCATCGTTTTTGATGGCTGCATAATATTCCATGGTGAATATGTGCCACATTTTCCCTGTCCAGTCTATCATCGATGGGCATTTGGGTTGGTTCCAGGTCTTTGCTATTGTAAACTGTGCTGCAATGAATATTCGTGTGCATGTGTCCTTATAGTAGAACGATTTATACTCCTTTGGATATATACCCAGTAATGGGATTGCTGGGTCAAATGGAATTTCGATTTCTAGGTCCTTGAGGAATCGCCACACTGTCTTCCACA
>CAUYLG010019022.1:0-55475 GCA_963573385.1 Cacajao melanocephalus | reverse complement strand
ATAAAATAATATATGGTTTTACTTTTAAAAAAAATAGTCATCAGGTTCAATCATGGAAGTCACATCCATGTATACAAGAGAGGCATTCTAGCCTGGGCAATAGAACAAGAATCCCGTTCTCTCTCCCTCTTTCTCTTCCTCTTTCTTTCTCTCTTACATTCTTTTTTTTTCTTTCTTTCACTCTCACTTTCTTTCCTCTCTTTATTTCTTTCAAAAATAAAAAAAATAAAAAATAAAAAAAAAAAACTTTATCAGGAGTGGCAAATTAAAAAAAATAAAATTAAAAAAAAAAACAAGAAAGAAATCTTGAGCTGGAGCTGCAAATAAAATAAGACTTTATCAAACGTGCATTCTACTATCTAGGTAATGACATTAAACAGATATAGATAGTATATTTTCAAACAAATAGAGAAAGATGGAATGAGTAAAGGGGAGAAAATAGTCAAAAAAGGAGAGACAAAAATAGAAAAATTTTAAATGGGACAAATGAAAGAAATAAGATGGCTGAAATAAATCAGTAATGCCAATAACTCTAGTTAAAAAGCATATTTTGACAGACTGGACTTTAAAAATCAAGATCTTTTCACAGGCACGTTCTCTTCCTTCCTGTGTTACATCATAGACAGGTCCTGCAGCTATTTAGGTAAATAATACCTTTCTTACTATAGCAGTACCTTCTCAGTTAGGCTGAGCTGATACTCTACCCCAGTTATTGCTCTAGAAGTTATGAGAGAAGATAAAGACAGATTTTGTGGAGGGCCAGTATTGTCTTGTGAGGCATCTGCCCCAGGGTCAGGGAATGCAGACTGGTTAAAAGTTTACTGATATGTGGGCTCTCTCCCACAACACATGGTTTAACATCCTGGCAAGGACACTTGGAGCCAGTCTTAATTCACTGATGGTAAGGTTCCCTGAAGCTTGGGAAAAAAATAGCTTACAGTAAATGAGCTGGAAGTGCCAGAGCTGTCTTGGCAGGGTATAGAGGAAGGTGTCAAAGCTGGCAGAGGTGGCATGTTAGAATAAATTTATTATGGGAGGACAAAAAACTTCTGAGATGACTCTGCTCTTTGGGATGGCCAGGAAACACTCCCTTCATTAAGGCAATAAAGAATGAACTAGTGAAGGGGGCGCTGGCATCATTAAGAAACTCAGGGGTGATATGCTCTGTAGGCCAGGGATGAAGGTAGGGGAGAGGCTGCTATGTGCTGGGTTCCCATGTGTCAGTGGGGATGACAGGTTCTGGAAGAGCAGAAGACAGGTGCAATGTAAACATAATTACTACAATGGGAAGCAAGCCCAGAAGGGCAACATGTAATACAGAGATCTATGGTGATGGTTGCTAAATCATGGCATTCCTAGGGGTGAAATTAATGAGCAGTCATTGAGAGTGTTGATTAACTTACATACCTGAAAAAGATAAAGAACAAGTGTACCAACGGTTGATGTCAGTAGCCACAGTAAAAAATCATAATTCATTGCTCAATTTTCAGTCCCAGAACCCATTTATTGAAAGGGAGATTAGAAGCCCTCAAGAGTGGACCCTGACCTGGTTCTCACTGGACTCTGTGTCTTAACTGTCCTGTGAGCTGGGACAATGCACTTCTTTCTGGGCCATGGTTCCTCTTCGATAAAGTGAGGGATGGGGTGGGGCCAGGTCCCCTCAGTTTGTTCTATTACTTTGGCATTCTATGCCTGGTCATGTTGGGGGAAGATCCAGGATATACATTTCAGAGGAATGACCTGCTGAGAATGTCTTTGGTTAGGCATGTCTCAACAGTCTCAGACTAGTAACTTTCCTAGGTCACTATCTTGAGAGCCTTCCCCTTAAAGTCAGAAGAGGCTCAACTTGGCTCCAAATATTTCCTAATGACTTCACCAGAGCTGGTCTATCAGCTGAGCATATGGAAAATCTAACAAACATTCCCATTCAGTTGAATTTCTTGTCCAAACTTTCATATTCTGAAGCACTTAAAACCCACCTCACATGGCTAGGACTTAGCCCAGGATGGTGGATTTCTGTTCCAACAAGCTGATATCACAGTGTGATGGACAGGCCTCAACAGAAAGCAACCAGCACCACCTAAATCTCTGCTTCCCTCTCCGCAACTTGGCCAACACCAATTGAGAATAACAAAACGAACAATTATTCCCAGAAAAATGAATGAATGTCTTCTTTTCTCTGTTGATATTAGTCATTCACAGTGGCTTTTAAAACTGTCATGTTCCCAAATAACTCAGTAAGTTAGGATTATAGAGATTAAATCACTAATAACATAACTGTTTGGAAAGCCGTAAAAAAATTTGACATGAATAATAACAATAATGAAAATGAATAATGGGGAAAAAAAGAAAGGAGTCTGCAACACTACAAGTGTTTACAATAGTTATTTCCAAATCCTTCTCTAAGAGACCCTGCTAAGTGGAGAAGTATACACTGTAGAAACTGGAATATTCTTTTTCAAGACCCATTGGACACAGGGTCTGAGCTGACACTGATACAGGGGATTCCAAATGCTATCATGGCCCCCTGTTAGAGTCAGGACAAATTGAGAACCAGTAATAAACAAAGACTTGGCTGCAGTCTGTCTTACAGTGGACCCAATGGGTCTGTGGGATCACCCCATAGTTATTTTTCTGGTCTTTGAGAGAATAACTGGGATAGCAAATGGCAAAACACAGTGATTCCCTGCCTATGCAGTGACAGCCATTGTGGTAGAAAAGGCCAAATAGAAGCTCATGACATTGCATATTTGTTCCTCCACCCCTGGGCAAGATAACCAAGAGCAAATCATTTTGAATGAAGAGTGATACCAACAACAATTTAAAAGATATATAGTCCTGCTTATTTCTCCAGTCTTACTTTTGTGGAAGCCAGACTGAGCACAACAGATGAGGGTAGGCTTCTGCAAATTTAATAAGCTGGAAATCTCAGTTGCAACTGCTATGCAGACGAGATCTTTACTAGATTGACACAGTCTCTTGTATCTTTTATGTACCTAATGATATGGCAGTGTGTGCATTCTTTTCAATTTCCATCAAGAATGAGAATCAGAAGCTATTTGTATTCACTTAGGACAGTGACAGTGAACATCCAGTCTTACCCAAGGACTCTCCTGCTGTTTGTGACAATATAGTATAAAGGGGTCTTGAACCACAATATCAGACCTAGTAAGCAGGAAGTGGCAAGTGTCCTGGATACCCTTATAAAGACACATAAGCAGCATAAAGTGAGAGATAAACCTACAAAGATTAAAGGTCTTATTACTTTGGTAAAGTTTTAAAAGGCCAATGGTCTGCGATATTCTGTCCAAGGTAAAGGATGGGTTACTGTACCTTGTACCTTCTACCTCTAAAAAAGAGGCACAGTATTTTGCAGGCCTCTTTAGTTTTCAAAGAGAGCATGAAGTACACTTAAGAATACTGTTTTGATGCAATTAGTGGGTGACATGTAAAGCTGTCATTTTTGAGTGGGGCCCATAGTAAGAAAGAGCTCTGTAGTTTTAGGTTGTAGCACCAGAGATTTTGCTTCCTGGGCCATATATCTGGCTAGATCCCACAATGCTAAAGGTCCCACAATGCTGTGGTATGTAAGGATACCTTTTGGAGTGTTAGGAAAGCCATAACAGGGGCCTCTCACTGCAGATCCTTGCGTTCTGCAGCAGAGAATGATTCCTCACTCAAAAAGCAGCTCTTGGCATGCTCGTGGGCTCTGATAGAGAATGAATGCCTGATAGAGAACGAATGGTCATGGGATATCAAGTGACCATGCAACTGGAAGTGCCCACTATGAATTGGTTATGTCAGACAGATCAAGTCCTAAAGTCAGGCAGGCACAGCAGCAACCCATTAAATGATAAAAATGGAACATTGGGATCAGGCTCAAACAGGTCTTCAGGGCACAAATAAATTTCATAAATAAGCAGCCCAGACCCCCATGTCACCTGTCTCATGCACCAATGTCTCTTTTAGCTTACACCTCACGTGGAATTCCCTGAGAACAGCTAACAGAATATGAAAACAAAATTCATGGACGAATCACAATATATTGGTACAAGCTGTAATTAAAATGCTTCCAGACTTTAGTCCCTCTCACAAGTAGCCCTGAAATATGGTGATTAGAGGAAATCCTCCTGGCAGGCAGGGATTTAAGCAGTATTCCTAGGCCCTCAGTTTGGAAGACAATGCCAAATGGCTTCATCAAGGGCCTAGAAGGTACAAGATCAGAAGGTAAGAGAAAGAGTTCTGGGGAAGAAGCATGTGATTGGGCCTATGAGGGTGGTGTAGCAAATATACCCTAATCTCACCTCCATTGAGTCATACCCTTACATAATCCCCTTCCCTTGAATGGGAGTGGGGTCTGTAACTTGCTTCTAAATACAGCAAAGGTGATAAAATGTCTGTCTCATGAGTATGTTACATTATATAAGACCCCATCTTAGGAACTAGAGGGAAACTTCCTGTTGGCTTGGAAGTAAGCTGTCAGGTTGTGAGAGGACCACATGATGAGGAATAGTGGGTGGCATCCAGGAGCTGAGAGCAGCCCCTGCCAACAGCCATTAAGAAAACAGGGTTCTCAGTCCTACGACCACAAAATGATGATGCTTGCCAACCATATGAATCAGCTTGGGAGTGGATTTTTTCCCTAGTCAAGTCTCCGGATGGAAGCACAGCTCAGCCAACAACAGACTGCTGCCTTGTGAAACCCTGAGCAGACGACCCAACTAAGTGATGCCAGGGCCCCTGGCCATGGAAACTCTGTGATCACATATGTGTGTTGTTTTAAGCTGCTAAATTTGTGGTAATTTGCTATGCAGCATAGAAAACTAATATAAGTGGATGTAAAATATGTAGACATTTGTATCTCAGAAAGCATCCACTTCAGAAGAGGTACTGAAAAACCAGGTGGACAGGATAATTTATCCAGTAGACATCAGCCAGTCTTTGCTCCTGGTCACCTCAATGGTTGTATAATGGATTCGTTAATGAAGTAGGTATGGTGACAGGGATGAAGGTGATGAAGGCTAGGCATGGGCTCATAACAGGGCCCCCCTTCACCAGGCTGGTTTAGCTACTATTGCTGCTGAATGTTCTACCTGTTCATGGCAGAGACCTGTTCATATTGAGCCCTCAATATGGTACAACCCCTTTAGGAGACAAAACTTTCATTCAGTGACAATTTGATTATACAGGACCCCTTCACCTTTGAAGGAGCACCTGACATGTGCCTCTAATATGGGCTTGTCTTTCCTACCTGCAGTGCCTTGGCCAGCACCACTACCTAAAGGTTTAGAGTACGTCTCATTTACCTTTATGAGATCTCTGATCTGCCTCGGATCAGAGTACCTTTTTATATACCACCTCACCTAGAAGCTGCTGGTTTGACAGAATGTTGGAATGGCCTCTTAAAGGCACAGCTAAGGCACTAGCTTGGGATTGTGTGGGATTGAGACAATGTACTTCAAGATGAGGAATATGCTTTGAATCAAGGGCTGGAAGTAGGAGTGGCCCCTCTCACCAATACTCTCTGTAATTGATGGGAAATTTGCACCTCACTTCTGGACAAGAGGTCCTGGGTCTGGTGGAGGGGAGAGATGGTTTTATCAGGGCACCCAGTAAAGGTTTCATTAAATCTTAAAACTACTGCTGCCACCTTGTCATTTTTGACTCCACAAGCCCATAAGGAGTTATTGCACTGGCAGATGGAGCTAAGGTTGATGCCATGTAACTGGATGAGATTGGGGGTGTTTGGGGTGGTATGGCCATAAACTGCTACCTAATTGGGATAGGGGATGCATTTCTTGAACTCAGGGGATTCTCTGAGACACCTTTTAGTGCTTTCACGTCTGGTGAATGGGTAATTGCAGCAACCAAAACCTGACAATGACACAGTAATCAAAGGCCTACACTCCTCAGGGATGAAAGCTCATTATGCTACTGGGCAAACAGGCCAGCAGAAGTGCTGGCCAAGAGTAAGGAAAATCTAGAATGATGGTAGAGGATGGAGATGATCAATTACAGACCTTGGATTAATTGCAGTAGTGGATTCTGCAGCTTGTCCCATTAATCTTTTATTTTTTTAAGTCCTTTTAAAAATTGAGACTAGCCACTACCTTAAAGAATCAGGGTGGTATGGTGTGAACTTGATGTGGGGAAAGAGTGGATGTGAGTGCTGCAAAGGGTGGAATGTAGCAGCTGCTATTAGTGCCTTCCCCATATCGACTTAACATATACCTTTTCTATGCACGACCAGCCCAACTTCCAAAATGTCAGCACATGCGACTTTTTGCCTAAGGGCTCTCTCCAGCTGCCGGAACCTACGCTCCCTGAACACAGGGTAGACTGGAAGTTCTAAGGAATCAATGTTCTGCCATACCAGGCTTCATCCAATAACTGATGGGAGTTGGCGCATAAATACTCCAGCTTCCTTGCCCCTTAAGAAGGGATAACTGAGACATGCCTCCCGGTATTCCCTAGTGAATTCAGCCCACAAAGAAACTTCTTTGGTAATATTCCCTTTATCAGTTTTCTTCTCCTCCCTGCTGCTGTTTTCTGGGATTACGTCCCATATAAACAACTTGGTCTTAAAGTTTTGTCTTAGGATTTGCTTCCGGGTGAGAGAAACTAAGACAAAGTCAAAATGGAAGTGCTAAACCATAATAATTGAAGACTAGAATCCTACAGGTATTTTAAGAGTTGCTATCCTAAATAAAAATATTGTGCAAATATTTAACCAATATTCAGAAGAGTTGGTTTCATTATGAAATAGAACACAGCTAATTATTTTTTCCCAGTTAAAAGGTCCAAGTCAATGCAAAATGCCAGAACGGACACTGTCATCTTTCTAGTTCTTAATAAAAGGAGTACCAAACTATGGGGGGGGGGGGGAAGCACACAAAACCATATAATTAAATATTTCTTTAAATTTTTGTAATTTCTCAAATTTTAATTTACAATATGATCTTTCATATACATGAATGTTATCTGTGTATGCTATAATTCTTTAATTTTTTAAAGGTTTCTTTTACACTTAGCAGTTGAGAAGCCCTCTAGCAGTAGATTCTAAGGTTTAGAGGTGTCCCGTCTCCTGGGAAACCTAGCATTGCCGCCTAAGTTAGGATAGCTGCCTCTCCCCTACATTTTATACTCTTGCAGTAGGTGTTCAGTAAATATTTGTGGAATAAATACTTCAGTCGTTGAAAGGAGACATGGTTTTAAAAAGTGGATTTACAAAGAGACCGCCTTGCAAGAAAAGGAGCTGGCCTGGGGTTCCTGCAGGAGGCGGAGTTCAGTACAACAGATACCAAGATGCCTCCGGGGCGGACCACCACACCGCCGGCTACGAGAAGGCTCCTTACCTGGCCGCAGCGGACCCTCTGCGGTACAGCAGCCGCCTCCAAGGGGCTCCGCGGTGCTGTTAGGCGGTTGCCGCGGAGACCGTGGGCCGCCACGCACCGGCAGCTTGGAGGGCGGGGCCTAGGAAGGCGGGGCTGTAGTTCATTGCCATTTCTTTTTTCATTCGAAATAGTCACTTTTGTACCTAATTTGGTATTCATAATTAAAATACGCTCCTTTTCACAAATTTGGAAAAGACGGTACACACACGCCCATTTATGTCGCACACATGATATGAA
Source organism: Cacajao melanocephalus (assembly GCA_963573385.1). Lineage (NCBI taxonomy): Eukaryota > Metazoa > Chordata > Mammalia > Primates > Pitheciidae > Cacajao > Cacajao melanocephalus. The sequence continues at coordinate 47,844 of CAUYLG010019022.1, read as the reverse complement.
GAAACCTCCTTTCAAGCGCGGCTCCACCACACGGCGCTCGAGTCTGTCAAGCACTTCAAGTGGCTAGCCTCAGGCACAAACCTGTGGCAAAGCCACACTTTCCAGCTTTAGGTGATTTTAAAACAATTCCTTTGGGCCACACGGCATCGGTACAACATGGATTAGAAGTGAAGGGAAAACTGATACTCAGTGAAGGACTGCCAGAGGGCCGGCTTCCAGGAAAATGAGCAGCAGTAGGCGGGGAAAATACAGACCAACTTAGGAAAGGATCTATCCTGCAACTCGGAAAACCCTTTTGAAAAGAAGTTACCCAATCCAAAGACAGAGAGGATTAATCTGTCGACTTTTTCTCCGCCCACGTTCTCCTCGTGTCCTTACCAAAGATGGCGCCCTTCGCTTCCTCTCTCCACAGCACGCAGGTCCTGGAAGCCTCTACCCAACCTGCTTATGGTACGTCTTCCAGCCCCGCTCCCGCCGTGAGGGGCGGGGCTTGCCTGGACGCGGGGCGCCGGGATCCGGAAACACCAGATCATCTGTAGCTTTACTGTCCAGGCGGTGTTGTTCCTGGCTGGACTTGATGTCCAGGGTCTGAGGGGTTTTCTCGCCGAGTCTTCTGGGCCGAGCCGGCGGCTGGTGCCCTGTTGTGGGGCCCTCATTTGCCGGCGCCATGCCCACGGCCGCCGCCCCCATCATCAGCTCGGTCCAGAAGCTAGTTCTCTACGAGACCAGAGCTGTGAGTACCCCTCGCGGCGGGGCGCGGGCGGGAGGATGGATACCTGCTGGAGAGTCTGGGGCTGAAGGGCCGAGGCTGTACCCTGCCTCCTCCTCCGTCCTCTCCGGTTCCCAAATCCCTGTCAAACATAGCCTTGGGGTAAGCTAGTTCTCTTGGGCTGTGCCTGGTTGCTTTTCACCTATTTTGATACCCTGGACATTCCACTTAACCAGCCATGGCTGGAACACGCTGGAAACAGGTGCTTGTGATACCTCAGGAACTGTTCATGAGGTTCTCTGTACAAGTTGCTGGATTCTTTTCAGCTTTCAGAAAGTCTATTAAAGTTCTAGAGTTCACAAGTTACAGTACAGGAAGGGGTATGAAAAAAAAATTTGACCTCTGACTTGTAACTTTTATTTTTTCCTATTCCATGGTGTACCATCACTGCGATTGATGTGAATCACGTGCACTTTTATTGCTGAGTTTTTTGGTTCTCTTTTTTTCTTATTTGAAAGGAAAGAAACATTTATTTTGTTCAGAGACAGCTAATTTGTTTGGATCACATCTTGCTTTGCCCTTGACTTTTTTCAACATAACATTTACTTTTAAAATTTTATTACTTTGGCCAGGTAAATAGTGAATAAGCAGATCAGTTCATATGTATTTCGATTACTAGTTCCTCGATTAAGGGGGATTGGTGTTTATAGAACTTCATACTTGGTCCTTTCTGTGGCTGGAAAGCAAAGTTGGTACAGTATATCTCTTCTAAATTGGGGTGCCACAGTGATATTAGGAACTGTATTTAATATTAGCCATTTCATGCTAACAAGGTTGCATATGCCACATATTTGCACAATGCTCTTCACTATGTTATAGAGTGTCTTACAAACTGTTTCTCTGAAACTTGGGTTGTCTCCATTAGAGTAGTACGAGAAGGCATTTAACAGTTTCTCAGTTATAATGTACTCCTAATAGCACGTCTCCCTCAGGTTATCATGAGTTTCGAATCGTTGACCTTAAATTAATTTTGCTGACAACTTTGATTAGATCAGAAGATGAAATTACCAAATATGCTGTATTTGCAAGTATTTTCAGTTCTCTGATGAGAGTCATAAAGAAGTATCATTTGACATTGAAATGAAACCTATTTTCTGTAAAATGTGCTGCTAAATGTCCCTAGTTAGAAACATAAATAACTTTTTTTCCCCCTTTGAGACAGGGTCTCTTGCTCTGTCACCTAGGCTGGAGTGCAGTGGTGCTATCTCAGCTCACTGCAACCTCTGCTTCCCAGGTTCAAGCAATTCTCCCACCCCAGCCTCCCAAGGAGCTAGAATTACAGGCATGTGCCACCATGACCAGCTAATTCTTGTGTTTTTAGTAGAAGACAGGGTTTCTCTGTGTTGGCCAGGTTGGTCTCAAATTCCTGGCTTTGGCCTCCCAAAGTGTTGGGATTATAGGCATGAGCCACCATATCTGGCCATAAATAAAACACAAATTTCAGCCTATTAATAAGCTGATCATTTATGAGAACTGGTGAGATATTAGTGTTCAGAAAGCATAATTTATATTATAGGGCTCTTCTGCTCAGAAATCTTTAGTGGTCCCAATTCTGAGGAGAGTAAACTTTGAATCCTTTGGTTTGGCATGCAAAGCCATGTATATTTGTCCTAAACTTGTCTATCTAGTTTTACATCTAATTTAATATCAATTCATGAAACATTTATTGAGTATCAACCATGTGCCTTCATATGCCTTATTCTGCAGTAAAAGTATATTGCTTTCAGCTCTCTATATCTACCTGGTGTTTTTCTGCTGTTCTTTATTCTCATAATGCCACACCCCTTATTTTCCTGTCAAAACCTTGCTGATCCTCACAGCACATATCTGGTCATGCCTTGCAAACAGTAGACCTTCAATAGATGTGGATTAAGGAGGTCTAACACAAAGAGACAGATGTGTGTTCTAGAATTAAGCTGTGACCCCCTCTCAACCACCTCAGTAATGGAAACTGACTCTGACCAGCTTAGAGACAAAAGGTAAATTTATCAGAGGGATGCTGGAGGAACCATTGCATGGAATCATTGGCAGATCCTAACTCTCCAGCTTCTGGAAAAGCAAGAAACGGATAGCAGGTTTGAGAACTTCTGTAGAGTGCTGCAAAAACAGCATAGGTGCTGGAAGAAAGAATCCGATTGACTCAGCTATGATTGGGTATCTTCCCCTGAGTGGACAAATCATTCATGGCCAGGGAGGGTCTGGCAGGAATGACTTAGCTGTGGAATCTTCCTCTTTGTTTCAGCAAATGATTGGGGCTGGGCAATCACCCTTGGAAATGTCTGCTGCATTAAATCACTGAGTCTCAGTTTTTTTGTTAGTTAAGTAATTTTTTTTACTTAAGCAGAAAGGTTTGTTTTGTTTTGTTTTAGTAATAAGCTCAAAGTATAAATAATAGAAAGAGGCATAAAATTACTGGTAACTAGGTAAATGCTAGGAATTAAAAAAAAAAGTAGATTGTAATAATGAGCATAGCTCAAAATAGTCTACATATATTTTATTGTTTAATCCTCATAAGACCTCTAAGAGACCATGCTGTTGTTACTACCACTACTATTGCTACTGTGTATATTATCTGGCAAAGAAAAAAAATGAGGCAAAGACAATTTAAGGCACCGTTACAAGTTTAGTGTTCCAATAATGGAACACTAGGTATAAAGTGTGGTGCAGATGCTAAGAATGTATATTGGGGAAAGTACAGTCTCTTCAATAAATGGTGTTGAGAAAACTGGATATCCATGTGCAGAAGAATGAAATAAGACCTTTCTCTCTTGCCATATCCACAGATCAACTTAAAATGGATTAAAGGCTTAAGTGTAAGACCCAAAATTGTAAAGCTACTAGAAGAAAACATAGGGGAAATGCTTCAGGATATTGGTCCCTTCTCGGATGAAGAGTTTGCAAGTATTTTGTCCATTCTACAGGTTGCTTCTTCACTCTGTTGATTGTTTCTTTTGCTGTGCAGAAGCTTTTCAGCTTGATATAGTCCCAGTTGTCTATTTTTGCTTTTGTTGCCTGTGCTTTTAATAAGTATGGGTATTAAACCATGTTGGTGCAGTCTTTTTTACATTGTTAACTAAAGAAAAATGGGTGCCCTTTAAAGATTTTTTTTTAAGATGAGAAAAGAAAAAGAAGTCAGAAGGAGCCAAACTGGAACTGTAAGGCAGATGCCTAATTATTTTCCACTGAAACTCTTGCAAAATTCCCATGTTTGATGAGAGGAATGAGCAGGAGCATTGTTGTGGTGGAGAAGGACTCTCTGGTGGAGTTTCCTGGGTATTTTTCTGCTAAAGTGTTGGCTGACTTTCTCAGAACACTCCTATAATAAGCAGATACTGTTCTTTAGCTTTCCAGAAAGTCAACAAGCAAAATGCCGTTAGTATACCAAAAAAAACCTGTTGCCATGATCTTTCCTCTTGGCCAGTCTGCTTTGCTTTAACTGGACCACTGCCGCCTGTTGATAGCCATTGCTCGAATTGTGCTTTGACTTTAGGATCATACTGGTAAAGCCATGTTTAATACAGTTCTTTGAAGAAAAGCTTCAGGATCTTGATCTTACTTGGTTAAAATTTCTGTCGAAAGCTCTGCTCTTATCTGCGGCTGATCTGGGTAAAACAGCATTGGCAGCCGTCAAGTGGAAAGTTTGCTCAACTTTAAATATTCAGGCAGAATTGTTTAATATACCAGTTGAGATGTCTATGGTGTTAGCTCTTATTTCTGCTGTTAATCATCTGTCCTCTTTAATCAGGTAACAAACAAGATGAATTTTCTTCCTGAAAAATTGACATGGATGGTCTGCTGCTGTGAGCTTCATCTTCAACATCATCTCATCCCTTCTTAAAACAAGTTATTCATTTATAAACTGCGTATTTCTCTGGGGCATTGTCCCCATAAACTTTTAATAAGCATCAATGATTTCACCATTCTTCCACCCAAGTTTTACCATAGCTTTGATGTTTGTTCTTGTTTCAATTTTAGCAGAATTCATATTGCTCTGACAGGGGCTCTTTTCAAACTGATGTCTTATCCTTCCTAGTACTTCAAACTAGATCCTGTTCAGACACGTTATAGCAAGTTGGTATCAGTTTGTTTTGGTAGAAAAAAATTTTGAAAGCCGTAGATTTTTTATAATACGCATTTTCCATGAACTCTATGAAGTCTCTTCTTATATTCAAAAGAAAGGAAATCAATATGTCAAAGAGATACCAGCACTTCCGTGTTTATTGCAGCACTATTCGCAATAGCTAAGATATGGAATCAGCCTAAGTGTCCATCAACAGGTGAATGGATTAAAAAATGTGGTATATATACACACAGTGGAATACTATTCAGCCATAAACAGAATGAAGTTCTGTCATTCACAGCAATATAGATGAGTCTGGAGGACATCATGTTATGTGAAATAAAGCAGGCACAGAAAGATAAATGTTTTCACTCATGTGGGACCTAAAAAATATGTTGAGCTCATAGAAGTAGAGAGTAGAATTGCGGTTGTTCGAGGGTAGGAGAGGTAGGAAAGAGGGAATGATAGGGAGGGAGGGTTAACAGATATAACAGCTACATGGGAGGAATAAGTTCTAGTGTTTTATAGCACTGTAGGCTGACTATAGAAAACATAATTTATCATACATTTTCACGTAGCTAGAAGAAAGGATTTTTGGTGTTCCCAACACAAAGAAATGATAAATGTTTGAGATGATAGATATGCTAATTACCTTGATTTGATCATTACAGTGTATGCATGTATTGAAATATCCCTTTATATTTCATAAATAGGTGCAATTATTACATGTTACCTAAAATTTAAAGGGGAAAAAAGTATGATTCAGTAGATCAGGAAATTGGGAGTGGCTTTGCTGAGTGATTTTGGCTCAGTGTCTCATGAAATTGCAGTTAAGATTCAACTGGGTTGCAGTCATCTGAAGGCTTGAAAGAACTGGCAGATTTACTTCCAAGATGGCTAATTCACATGCCTGACAAGTTGAGCTGATTGTTGAAAGGAGCTTTGCCTTCTTGCCTTATGGACATTTCCACAGAACTCCTTGAGTGTCTGTCCTTACAATGTGGTAGCCTGCTTCATCCACAGAGAATTACGCAAGAGAAACAAGGAGGAACCTGCAACATCTTTAGTGACTTAGCTTCAGAAGTCACCCTCTATCATTTTTCCAATATTCTTACACAGGTTAGCCCCTGTTCAGTGTGGGAGGACCATACAAAGGGCATGAATACCAAGAGACAGCAATCATTAAGAGTTCTTGGAGGCTGCAGAGATTAAAGTTCACTTTTTTCTGTACCTTAATTGTCTCATATCATTTGATAAAATGACTATCTTTTATTGAATTTCCTTGGCATCCTTCAGGAAAAAATTTAACTGAATAAATGCGAATCTTTTCTTAAACTCTTTCCATTGATAAATTTATTTTTTTTTTAATGTCATTACCAACTTTTCTTGATGATTGTAGTTTTATAGTAAGTCTTAAAATCAGGGAGTTTTCTAACTTTATTCTTTTGCCAAGTTATTATAGCTATTCTAGAATCTTTGTGTTTCCATATGAATTTTTACAATAGGCTTGTCAACTTCTAATAAAAACCCTGTTGTGATTGTGATTTGGATTTCATGGAATCTGTAGACCAATTCAGGACAATTCAAATTGTATAATCTAGAAAAAGGAACACTTTTTGCTTCCCCATCTTGATGCCTTTCTTTTTCTTGACCTATGGCCCTGGCCAGGACCTCTAATACAAATTTGAATAGAAGTGACCAGAATAGACATTGCTGTCTTGTTTTTTATCTTAGAGGGAAAATACTCAGTCTTTCACTATGCAGTATGATGTTAGCTATTGGTTAGATACCCTTTTTCAGATTGAGGAATATTTCTTGCTTTGGTCTGATGAGAGTTTATAAAAAAATCATGAATAGATGTTGAATTTTGTCAGATGTTTTTTCCACATCTGCACATGACATTTTCTTTATTTGCATATTGTGGTCAATTATATTAATTCATGGTCAAATGTTAAATAAACCTTGGATTTTAGAGGTATGCCCTACTTGATCATGCTTTATTACTATTTTTATATATTGCTAGATTCTATATGCTAATATTCTCTTAAGGATTTTTGCTTTTATTAATATATTCAGGATATTAGTCTATCATTTTCTTAATATCTTTGTCTGATTTTGATATCAGGATAACTCCAGCTTCATAAAATGAGTTAAAAAGTGTTTATTTTCTGAAAGTGATTATATGATTGGCATTGTTTCTTATTTGAGTGTTTTCTAGGATTCACTAGTGAAAGATTTGTGGTTACAGTTGCTTTGTGGGGTGAATTTTGACAATTATATTAATCATTTTCCATAACAGATATATAGGGCTATATAGATTTTCAGTGGACCTAGAATCAGTTTTGATAAATTATGTTTTTCCAGAAATTTGTTCACTTTATCGTAGTTGTTGAATTTATTGGCATTAAGTTGCCCATAAAATATTCCCTTATAATCCTATTGATGTCTACAGGATTTGTAGTAAAATTCTCACTTTTATTTCTGACATTGGTGTTTTGCGTTCCCTTTTATTTTCCCTTGATTTATCTTGCTGGGGATTTGAAAGTATAAACTTTTGACTTGGTTAATTTTCTCTATTGTGTATTTTCTGCTTAATTAATTTCTGCTCTTAGGCTTTTTTTTCCCCTCATATGCTTTTTTTTTTGAGACAGAGTCTTGCTCTGTCACCCAGGCTGGAGTGCAGTGGCTTGATCTTGGCTTACTGCAGCCCTGCCTCCTGGGTTCAAGCGATTCTCCTGCCTTAGCCTCCTGAGTAGCTGGGACTACAGGTGCATGCCACCACACCTGGCTAATTTTTTGTATTTTTGGTAGAGACAGATTTCACTATGTTGGCCAGGCTGGTCTCGAACTCCTGACCTCATGTGATTCACTTGCTTCACCCTCCCAAAGTGCTGGGATTACAGGCATGAGCCACTGTGCCTGGCCTCTCATACACATTTTGGATTAATCAGTGTCTTGTTCTGTTCAGGCTCCTATAACAAAATCCCATCAACTAGGTGACTTATAAACAACGAACATTTGATTCTCACAGTTTGGAGGCTGGTAAGTCCAAGATTAAGGCACTGGCAGATTCAGTGTCTGGTGAGGACCTGCTGTGTCCTCACATGATAGAAGGAGCAAATAAGGCTTCCTTGGACCACTTTCATAAGTGCACTATACCCATTCAAGAGGGCTCTGCTCTCATGACTGAATCACTTCCAAAAAGCCCCACTTCTAAATACTATTGCATTAAGGATTAGGTTTCAACATATGAATTTTGAATGTTTGGGAGGACACAAACATTTAGACCATAGCAGTCAGTTCATCCTTCTCTAGTTTCGTAAGATAATTAGAGCATTGACTTAATTTTTTTCTTTTCTAGTATAAAACATTTAAAACTATCAATGTAAATTTAAAAGTGGTCAAAAGACTAATGACAGATGGTGAAAGTCTTAGTAGCATGAACAACAGGTAAAGCAGTATATCGTTACATGCAAAAGTGTCTTATAAAATCAGTCTGAAAAATAAAACACCCAATAAATATGAAAAGATATTCAATTTGCAAATAATTAAAGCAACAAAATGAAAATAGATTCCTTTTTTCCCCTGTTAGAATGGCAAAGATTTTCTGGGAAGTATTTGAAGGAAATGAGCATTTTTGTTTTGGTTGGTGGGGGTGTATTACGGGTTGAGTATCCCTAATCTGAAAATCTGAAATCTGAAATGCTCCAAAATCCAAAATTTTTTGAGTGCCAACATGACACCACAAGTGGTAATGCCAACAACTGTGGATGGTCCACATGGGTGGCTGAGCTAGTGATATCTTTGCTTTCTGGTGGTTCAGTGTACACAAACTTGTTTTATGCACAAAATTATGTAAGACATTGTATAAAACTACCTTTAGGCTATGTCTATAAGGTGTATATAAAACATAAATGAATTTTATGTTTAGATTGGGTCCCATCCCCAAGATAGCTCATTATGCATAATTTCAAAATCTAAGAAAATCCAAAATCTGATTCACTTCTGGTCCAAGTATTTCAGATAAGGGACACTCTACCTTTAATTGGTTATGAAGGAATTAGGAGACACATTAAGGAGCAAAAGAAACAGTGGACAAGATGGGCTGTTCTTGTCCTGAGCCTTCATTTAGAAGGATAATTGGGTAGACTTGCTCTGGAGGTAAAGTTCAGGTCGTTATTGTTCCCTGTGTATAGAGGTGGATTTTGAGGAATATTTGGAGAGGAAAGGGAGCTGTGTTGGCAGATGACATGTAGGAAGTGTAGTTCCAGCTTGTGAGGGCTGACCCTTTCTCAAACTTGCCTATTCTCTGTGGCACCCAGCACCTTCAATATGCCCCTTAGCTCTTGTGACTCTGCTGTGGCCCTTAATATGCCCTGTGACGCAGGCCTAACACAGTGCTAACATTCATATAGCCCAGTGCAACTAGGAGGTGCCAGTGGAGATTTAGCAACCTGAAGTTATCCTGGGTGAAACTGCAGTTTGCCTTTACAAGAAGGTGCCCTTGCTTAATATGTGATGGCATAGAGATCTTAGCATCACAGTAAGTGACCATTTCATAACGAAGAAATGAACACATAATAGTTGATGTTAAAATTGGTAGCTGAACAGAACTAGGTCTGCATGTGTTTTTTTTTGTAGGGGGTAGGGAGATGAAAGTTGTTAGGATAATCTTTACTCTTACTAGTTCAAGATTGTTAGCATATATGTATGCATTTATTTATTTTTATTTTTATTTTTTTGAGATGGAGTCTCACTCTGTTGCCCAGGCTGGGGTGCGGTGGTATGATCTTGGCTCACTGCAACCTCCGCCTCCCAGGTTCAAGTGATTCCCCTGCCTCAGCCTCCTGAGTAGCTGGGATTATAGATGTGTGCCACCACACCCGGCTAATTTTCATAGTTTTAGTAGAGATGGGTTTTCACCATGTTGGTTAGGCTGGTCTCGAACTTCTGACCTCGCGATCCACCCACCTCGGCCTCGCATTGTGTATGCATTTATTGCCTGCCTTGTTCCAAAGGGATTTAAGAACACTCCCTCCCACCCCCGTCACAGAAAGTAGAATAAAATAAGAACCACACGGAAAGGAATTGCACCTTTCTTAATTAGCCTTGATTTGTGTAATCAGGGAATGGGAGAGAGCAATATAAGGTGTAGTTGACTAAGGATTGGAGAAGGAAACCAAATATATGAAGTGAGAGAGAGAAACATAGCACTTATATTGATAACTGGTTTAGAGGGTGTGGTTGGAGGTGATATTCACACTTGTTTCTTCAGAGGATTTGAAGCTTCCCCAGAGTAAAGCCCTGAAGCTCTAATGGATAGACTTGCAGACCTCTCTTGAGACTCACTTCCCCCTTCTGGGCTGCATTACCCAATTTTTGGGATTACTGGACTAAGAGAGGAGGCTGGCTTGCAATACTGTTAGATTGGGAGAAGTAACTTCACGGTGATCTTTAAAAATAATGCATTAGTTAGAAAGTTCAAGTGAAGTTGAACATGAATTGAAGCTGTCATACACCTAAAATTTCTTTCAAGAAGGCTGATTTTCCTCCCTCAGATGAAAAGTGAGTGATTAATTAGCCTGTCATTTTAAAAGGAGATAATGTTAGTAGATACTGAATTTCCTGTTAAATGGATTACCTATTGTATTCCATTTGGATTTCACATATATATTTTAGAATACTCATCTTTATATCAAGTCACCTCTGTTAAAACTATATTGAAATTTTAAGCTTTCACTTGAACAATGACACTTAACTTTCAGAAGAGAGACAGTTTAGCTCATCTTCTATCTTAACAGGTATTATTTGAATGTAGCCTTTTTTTTTGGTGTCCTAATTCTCCGCTCGAACTCCTGCCAAATCCCAACCCCCAGCATATCTAAAAACACACAAACCTTTTCCCCAGTGGTGTTGATTCGTAGGCACCTACTTGCATGTATATATTCATTTAGGCAGTCCTGGCTGAGGCATGCCTGATCTATGGAAATCCTGTGTGCTCCAGTTACTGCTCCCTTTCCTTCCCTGTTCTTCTTGGATATTTTATTTATCTCCTTGACCTCTGCCATTTGAACTAGAGTCCCTTTACTTCTTCAGACTCTGCCAATACTTCAGATAACTCTTCCTTCTTCTTTCAATCCCTGGTTCTTGCTACAAATTTGTAATTAACCCTGACTTTCCGCCAGATATATAAATCTCTCAACACATTCACACCCCTTAGGCATCCTTCTGTGTTTCATCTTGAAGCAATGGCTTTAGTCTGGACTGCTTGTTCCCAAGGCTGCACTACAGTCGCCATCCTGGGGTTTGCCTTCACCGTAACCCTATATCCTCTCTATGACAGTTTCCCTGTTTTCCTGGATCCCATCACTTCCTATTTCTTGATTATGCCCTCGTTTTGGTAGAATACTTCCTTTCATTACTTCATGAGAAAGGGTTCATGGAAGGTCATTTTTTTTAACCCCATGTGTATCTAAAAATGTCCTATGCCACTTTCAGGTTTGATTGATAAAATAAATATTGAATTAAAGATTGGAATTAATTTTCCTTTAGAAATTCGTGTCCTTGTCATCTACCTTCCAGCATTGTTGCTGAGAACTTCTAATGTCACTTTGTTCTTGATCTTTAGTTTGAAGCTTTTTTTCTTTTTAGAAACTATGCTAAGTTCTTTCTGTACTATCTTCTTTTATCTTCTTCTGATACTACAGAGGTATAAAGCGCCTCAAATTCCCAAGCTTTTCGCAGGTTCTATAGTGTAAATTGGATTGCTTCTGGACTTTTCCACTGCGGGTCTAGGAGTCAGCTTTGTTACACATGCTTTTCAGTTTCAAATGTTGTTTTTTATTTTTCCCCTTTATCTTCCTTGCTCCTCCTTTTACTCTTGGCGCTTGAGCCTAAAAACAAACATAAAAAACTTTACTGTGGTTTTAGTAAGATGTTTGGGAGGACCAGAGGTGTCCCCTCCTTCGTCTTTATCCAGGATCCTACCTTTTTTGCACTTCAAACGTCTCTGTTGTGGATTTTGCCCAGGCTCTGTCCCAGAGACTGCCCACAGAAGGGCCACTCACAAGCACATGTCGTCAGATGTTCTGTTCTTGATGTCTCAGCAGCATCGGATATGGATGTGACTGTTTTCTCCTTTCCCAAATGATCTCCTCCCTTTGCTTTGACAAATCCACCCCATGCTGGGGTCCTCCCAATATTCTCAGCTGGTTCCTTCTCCATATTCAGCCTCTAAATAATGGAGTTCCTCAGGCTAGCTTTTTTGGGCTCTCATCACTCATCTTACTCTCTCTAGCAGGTTTAACCCAGTCCCACGGCTTTAAATGCTGCATACGTGCTGATAACACCCACTGAGCTCTTTTACCCACTGAGTTCTCACTTGGCCTCTTCCTGGCATGTTGTGAACAGAACTCTTGGTTTCCCTTCAAACCTGTTTCTTCTCCAGTCATCTTGACATCAGTAAGTGGCACCATCATCTAGCTATCTGCTCACAGGTAATTGGATCTATTACTCGCCTTCCTAATCCCATCTACCAATAAGTTATATCTTACTGGTAGATGGGATCAGGAAGGGGAGTCTTCAGTTTATCTTTTTCCTCAGGCATCGAGCCCAGTTCCTGACACATATGAGGCATTTACCAGTCAGTGGTCAAATGAGTGACATTAGTAGAAACACCAAGAAAATTTATGTAAAAAAAAAAATGTGGGCTCATTGCCGGGCGTGGTGGCTCACGCCTGAAATCCTAGCACTTTGGGAGGCCGAGGCAGGTGGATCATCTGAGTTCAGGAGTTCGAGGCCAACCTGGCCAAATGGCAAAACCCCATCTCTTCTAAAAATACAAAAAAAATTAGCCAGGTGTTGTGGCACATGTCTGTAATCCTAGCTAGTGGGGAGGCTGAGGCAGGAGAATTGCTTGAACCCAGGAAGCCAGGAAGCGGAGGTTGTGGTGAGCCAAGATCACACCACTACACTCCAGCCTGGGTGACAGAGCGAGACTCTAGCTCAAAAAAAAAAGTAGGCTCTTAAAAAATGGTGAAGTCATGAAAGACAAAGGCTGATGGACTATTTTAAATGAAAAGATTTTAAAAGATACAACATATCTTTACGTAAAGATATGTAATACATGATCCTTGATTAGATTCTAGCTTTAAAAATCCAGCTATAGAGGATATTGTAGGGAGAATGGGGGAAATTTTGAATATAAATTGTACATAGATAATATTGTATCAATGGTATTATGATTATGTGTTATGATACCTGCAACTCATTTCCAGAAATTCAGAGGAAGAAATTGTCTATCAGGAGTGGGGAAGGGAGGAAACAAATGTGACAAAATGTTAACAGTTGGTGAGTCTAGATGAAGGGTATATGGGTGTTCATTGTACTGTTCTGTTGTCTTTGAAAATTTTTTTAAATTAAAAATTGGGGGAAAAATCAATAGTGGAGAAAAATTTAATGGAAGGAAATTTTAGGGAAATTTTTAAGCCCCAAAATGCTGAGATCCATTTTGAAACATACTATTAAATGTGGCAAAGGCTTAGGATATACAGTGTTGATATATTCAACAGGAAGCAAATAAGACCCTGTGGAAACAAGGCGTTTCTGGAAGTTACCTTTTAAAATATTGGTGTGAAAGTGGGTGGTTAGCTGCCCACCAGAGGGCAGTGCAGGCAGTGATTCCACGGTCCACAGCAGGCCGGCTGAAAAGCAGGGGTTTTCTTCCTTACATAACTGGCTCCACATGAGGTCGCTATTCTCTGCACAAAACGTTTTTAGGATTTTTAGACCATTTGAGAAGAGAGAGAATGCGGGTACTTAAAGTGCTTCCCATTTCTTTCCCTCCACTCAGATCTGTTTCTAGATTCTGTGGATTTTAGACTTTGGCTCCTCCGATTCATGGATTCTTTGGAAGGATTTGAATATGGGAGGTACAGATCTGCCTTCCTAAGTGTGTGTTTCAAAGTCCGATAATGCATTTGCCCATGAGCATGTCAGGATTTATATCTGTTTTTAAAATTACAAACTGTCAAAGTATAATCCCATTACAATTAATCTTTAGGTTTCCTAGGATTTATTAAAATTCTGTACAACAAACCCCAGTGACACGAGGTTACCTACGTAACAAACCTTCGTATATACCCCCAAACCTTAAAAAAAAAAGTTAAAATTAAAAAATAAAATTCTAGGGAATTTCATTTAGGAATTTTACCTCTTTTAAACCTATGACTTGCCTCCTTATGAGTGGTTGGTTTAAAAGATCCATTTTTCTATGTGCTTACCCAGAAAAGATGGGTTAGTGTAAATGTCTTAGAAAATTACCCAGCAAATGAAATGATCACTCTGTGGTACATAGTTGTTCTTTCACCTAACACTTAGCCAATGCCTGCTGCACCATATTGTGTTACTAGACAAGGGAATTAAAATCTACAGAGGTTAAGGAGTAGGGGGCAGACAAGCCCCAAACAAATTTAGACTAGACTTTCAGAAGTAAGTACTACATTGAGATAGAAACAAAGATGCTTTAGGGAGAACAGGTGTTGAGTAGGGATTGGTGCAGGTGGCGATGGATGGTTCACTGGCTCCGTCTTGGCTCAGTACACAAAGTCCTGCTTAGAGGTTCTTCAGGGCCAAACTCAGCATCCGGACAACACCAGCCTGCTCTGACCATCCCCAGATAAGTCAAGTGCCCTTCCTGTGTTCTCATGGCATCTAGTTCATGCCTCTATCATAGCATGCTATTCATTGTTGTTAATTTGCATGCTCTTCTCTCCCAGACTCACTACAGTCTAGACTGACGTAGATAGACTTACAGACTGGCGCATTCTCCCATTCTGGTCCTGAACATTCTTTCCTCCCTTTGGGCTACTTTCTGTTTTCCTCTGGCGTTTTTTCTTTTTCCTCAAATACAATGGCATAGTCTCACTGACTTCTTACAAAGTGAAGGAAAGAAAAGGAACTAACACTTATGGAGTGTCTTCTTTGTGCTGACTGCTGTAGTTGCTGTGTTAGGTGCTTTGTGAATGAATACTTTCTCAGTTATTCTTTTGCTTGTAACAGCCATGCCAAGTTTCTCCTCTTTTCAGTTCTTTGCACTTGCTGTTTCCTCTCCTAGAAGCCATTTTTAAAGTCCTTAAGAAGGGCTCCCTTTTCTGCTAACAAGCACATAAAATTTACAAACCGTTCTTCTTAGGTGAATGTTGCTAGGTTGGTTACCCCCTCTCCTCTCAGTGGTGGGTAGGGTCTCAGAGATAGGAATTAGCTGAAGTCTGGCTGAGATTCTTTGACCTCCTTTCTCTTTGTGTTTCCCTGTCTGTCTAACTGTGTCCCCCAGTACATTGAGTCCTGTCACTGGATGTCCCAACTTAGTTTACTTTTTTTTATTATAATTGCTTTATTTCTACCTCATTATAACCGGTGTGTCATCCAGACTCTACCTCTCTTAGGAGATGAGGGATTGAATTTCTTGGCTAGCTTTCCTCTTGAGATCAGGCTAACCCGTCATTTTTAACAGATTGTTTTCCTCTTCATAACCTATTAGTAAATCAGACCTTTATAAACAGATATATATATATATATATATATATATATATACTTAATAATAGTAAAAATCCCATCTATTTCTACAGATTTAAAGTTAAAACAGTATATCCAACTGTTCATGTTCTAATATACAGTAAAATCTTATCTTTTAAAGTGTTACCCATTCTTGAAGGTTCAATTCTAGAGCAGCTCATCTGACATTTTTCTCATCTGTAGTAAACCACATTAATCTTTCCTGCACCGATTTCCTGTGGTCTACATGCTTCATTTTGGCCTTCAATATACAAAGACTTATTTTTTATTTAGTTGCTTTGTGTGTCTACATCTTATATGATTGATAGTAAATGGCACAATGACAATTGATTATGGCAGTGTTTTCTCAATTTTTGCAACGTTTAAAAAGTGTCACTTTTTAAAGGACCTTTTGAAGCAATATGTCTTTATTTTTGTTAATGAAGTATTTATTTTTAAGATATAATTTTAAAATAATCAATTTAGTTTTTCTTAAAAGCATTTTCATTGCTGGGCATGGTGGCTCACGCCTGTAATCCCAGCACTTTGGGAGGCCGAGGCGGGTGGATCACCTGAGGTCGAGAGTTCGAGACCAGGCTGACCAACATGGAGAAACCTCGTCTCTACTAAAAATGCAAAATTAGCCAGGTATGGTGGCGCATGCCTGTAATCCTAGTTACTAGGGAGGCTAAGGCAGGAGAATCGCTTGAACCTGGGAGGCAGAGGTTGCAGTGAGCCAAGATCGTGCCATTGAACTCCAGCCTGGGCAACAAGAATGAAACTCCATCTCAAAAAAGAAAAAGCATTTTCATTTAAATATAATATTTTTTCTACATTTTGATTATTCATTTTATTCTTAGTTTTTTTTGTTTTTTTTTTTTTTACTTTTAAGTTTGGGGTACATGTATAGGTTTGTTATACAGGTAAACCTGTGTCATGGGGGTTTGTTGTGCAGATTATTTCATCACCCAGGTATTAAGCCTAGTACCCATTAGTGATTGTTTCTAATCCTCTCCTTCTTCTCACCTTCCACCCTCCAAAAGACCCCAGTGTCTGTTGCTCCCCTCTATGTGTCCATGTGTTCTCACCCCACTTGTAAGTGAGAACATGCAGTATTTGGTTTTTTGTTTTTGTATTCATTTGCTAAGGATAATGGCCTTCAGCTCCATCCATGTTCTGCGAAGGACTTTTTATGGCTGCATAGTATTCCATAGTGTATATGTACCACATTTTCTTTTATCCAGCCTATCTCTGATAGGCATTTAGGTTTATTCCATGTCTTTGCTATTATGAATAGTAATGCAGTGAACATATATGTGCATGTGTCTTTATAATAGAATGATTTCTATTCCTTTGGGTGTATACCCAGTAATGAGATTGCTGGGCCAAATGATATTTCTGTCTTTAGGTCTTTGAGGAATTGCCACACTGTCTTCCACAATGGTTCAACTAATTTATACTCCCACTAACAGTGTATAAGTGTTCCTTTTTCTCTGCAACCTTTCCAGCATCTGTTATTTTTTGACTTTTTAGTAATAACCATTCTGACTGGTGTGAGATGGTCTTTCATTGTGATTTTTATTTACATTTCTCTAATAATCAGTGATATTGAGCTTTTTTCATATGATTGGCTGCATGTATGTCTTCTTTAGAAAAGTGTCTGTTCATGTCCTTTGTCCCCTTTTTAATGTTTTTTTTCTCATACATTTTTTAAGTCCCTCACAGATGCTGTATATTTGACCTTTGTCAGATATATAGTTTGCAAAAATTTTCTCCTATTCTGTAGGTTGTCTCTTTACTCTCTTGATAGTTTATTTTGCTGTGCAGAAGCTCTTTAGTTTAATTAGATCCCATTTGTCAATTTTTGCTTTTGTTGCAGTTGTTTTTGAATCTTCATCATGAAATCTTTGCCCATGCCTATGCCCTGAATGGTATTGCCTATATTATCTTCCAGAGTTTTTATACTTTTGGGTTTTACATTTAAGACATTAGTCCATCTTGAATTATTTTTTATATGTTGTGTAAGGAATGGGTCCAGTTTCAATCTCTTCTGCATATGGCTAGCCAGTTCTCCCAGCATTATTTATTGAACAGGGAATCCTTTCCCCATTGCTTGTTTTAATCAGTTTTGTCAAATATTAGATGGTTGTATAAGTGTGGCCTTATTTCTGGGTTCTGTTCTGTTCCGTTGGTCTGTGTGTCCGTTTTTGTACCAGGACCATGCTGTTTTGGTTACTGTAGCCCTGTAGTATAGTTTGAAGTTGGGTAGTGTGATGCCTCCCACTTTGTTCTTATTGCTTAGGATTGCGTTGGCTATTTGGGCTCTTTTTTTGTTCCACATGGATTTTAAGATAGTTTTTTATAGTTCTGTGAAAAATGTCAATGGTAATTTCATAGGAATAGCGTGAAATCTATAAATTGCTTTGGGCAGTATGGCCATTTTCACAATACTGATTCTTCCTATCCATGAATATGGAATGTTTTTGCATTTGTTTGTGTCATCTCTGATTTCTTTGAGCAGTGGTTGGTAGTTCTTGTAGAGATCTTCCACCTCCCTAGTTAGCTGTATTTTTGGTGTTTTATTCTTTTTTGTGGTAATTGTGAATGGGAGTTTGTTCCTGATTTGGCTCTCTGCTTGACTGTTGTTGGTGTATCGGAATGCTAGTGATTTTTTGCACATTGATTTTGTATCCTTAGACTTTGCTGAAGTTGTTTATTAGCTTAACAACCTTTGGGCTGAAACTATTGGGTTTTCTAGAAGTAGGATTATGCTATTTGCAAAAAGTGGTAGTTTGACTTCCTTTCTTCCTATTTGGATACGATTTATTTCTTTCTCTTGCCTGATTGCCCTGACCAGAACTTCCAATGCTATATTGAATAGGTGCAGTGAGAGAAGACATCCTTGTCTTGTGCCTGTTTTCAAGGGGAATGCTTCCAGCTTTTGCCCATTTGATATGATATTGGCTGTGGGTTTGTCATATATGGTTCTTATTATTTTGAGATATGTTCCTTTAATACCTAGTTTATTGAGTTTTTAACATGAATGAATGTTGAATTTTATTGAAAGTATCTGCATCTATTGAGAGAATCATGTGGTTTTTGTCTTTAGTTCTATTTATGTGATGAATCATATTTATTGATTTGCATATGTTGAACCAACCTTGCATCCCAGGGATAAAGCCTATTTGATCATGATGGATATGCTTTTTGATGTGCTGCTGAATTTGGTTTGCCAGTATTTTGTTGAGGATTTTTGCATCAGTGTTCATCAAGAATATTGGCCTGAAGTTTTTTTTTGGTGTCTCTGCCAGGTTTTGGTATGAGGATGATGCTGTCCTTGTAGAATGAGTTAGGGAGGAGTCTCTTCTCCTCAGTTTTTTTTTTTTTTTTTGAATACTTTGAGAAGGAATGGTACTAGCTCTTCTTTGTACATCTTCTAGAATTCAGCTCAGAATCTGTCTAGATCTGGTTTTTTTTTTTCTTGGTAGGATATTACTGCCCCAATTTCAGAGCTCATTACTGGTGTGTTCAGTGATTCGGTTTCTTCTTGTTTCCATCTTGAGAGGGTGTATGTGTCCAGGAATTTATCGGGGATTCAGTTTCTTCTTGGTTCAGTCTTGGGAGGGTGTATGTATCCAGGAATTTGTCCATTTCTTCTTAATTTTCTAGTGTATGTGAATAGTGGTGTTTATAATATTCTCTGATGGTTGTTGGTATTTCTGTGGGGTCAGCGGTAATATCCCTCTTGCCGCTTCTGATTGTGTTTATTTGAATCTTCTCTCTTTTCTTCTTTGCTAGTCTACTTACCAGCCTATCTATTTTATTAGTTTTTTTCAAAACAAACAAACAAACAAACAAAAAACAGCTGCTAGATTCATCGACCTTATGAATGATTTTTTGTGTCTCAGTCTCCTTCAGTTCAGCTCTGATTTTGAGTATCCTTGTTAATTTTGTCTTGATGATCTGTCTACTATTGTCAGTGTGGTGTTAAAGTCTCCCACTATTATTGTGTGGGAGTCTGAGTCTCTTTGAAGGTCTCTAAAAACTTGCTTTATTAACTGGGTGCTCCTGTGCTGGATGCATATATATTTAGGATAGTTATATCTTCTTGTTGAATAGAAGCCTTTACCATTATGTAATGCCCTTCTTTGTTTTTGTTTTTTTTTCAATCTTTGTGAGTTTAAAGTCTGTTTTGTCAGAAACTAGAATTGCAACCCCTGCTTTTTTCTGTTTTCCATTTTCATGGTAGATTTTTCTTTGTCCCTTTATTTTGAGCCTATGGGTGTCATTGCATGTAAGATGGGTCTCTTGAAGACAGAATACTGATGAATCTTGGTCCTTTATCCAGCTTGCCACTCTGTGCTTTTTAAATGGGGCATTTAGCCCATTTACATTCAAGGTTAGAGTTGATATGTCTGAGCCTATCATCAGGATGTTAGCTGGTCATTTTGAAGACTTGTTTATATGATGGCTTTATAGTGTCACTGGTCTGTGTACTTCAGTGTGTTTTTGTAGTGGCTGGTAATGGTCTTTGCTTTCCATATTTAGTGCTTACCTCAGGAGTTCTTGCAAGGCAGTTCTAGTGGTAACAAATTTCCCCAGCATGTTTGTCTGAAAAGGATATTTCTCCTTTGCTTATGAAGCTTAGGTTGGCCAGATATGACATTCTGGGTTGGAATTTCTTTTCTTTAAAGATGTTGAATATTGGCACCCAATCTCTTCTGGCTTGTAGGGTTTCAGCTGAGAGGTCCACTGTTAGTCTGATGGGCTTCCTTTTGTAGGTGACCTGACCTTTCTCTCTAGTTGCCTTTAACATTGTTTCTTTCATTTGACCCTAGAGAATCTGATGATTATCTGTCTTAGGAATGATCTTCTAGTGAAGTATCTGACTGGGATTCTCTGCATTTCTTTAATTTGAATGTTGGCTTTTAAAGATAGGTTGGGGAATTTCTCATGGATTATCATCCATGAAGCTGTTGACCTTTGTATGGCTTTTTTTTTTCTTTTATCCTGTTTGGTGACCTTGAGGGTTCAATTGTGGGATAAGGTGGATTCAATTGACAGGTTTTGTTTCTGGAAGGCCACCATTCAGCTGGCAACTCCTGGGCTATGTGCTCTAACTCTGGAATACTTGTACTGGGTTCTGACTTTGTTCTCTGGCTCCTCGAGGTTAAGTATCCAATGTGCTGAGGGGTGCCAGTGTGCTCTTAAACTGCTGGTCACTACCCTTTGACGGGTGGTGTCAGCCAAAGCATTTCATAGTGCAGTGGCTATGGGATCTGTTCATTCGCACATGCCAGTGGCAGTGACAGCATGGTAGAGTTCATGCTTATTAGCTGTGGCAGGGTGCCAGCAGGTGCTTGCCTCCATGTGGACATTCACAGCAGCAGCAGAGGCAGCATGGCTCAGGGGAAAGGGGGGGTCCTGCTGGTGACTGTGCATGCAGTCATCATGGTGGTCCTGTTAGCACAGGGCAGGGCGCTGGTAGGTGCAGGCCTGTGTATACTCTCTGTGTGCTGCAGGCAGTGGTGGTTACTTAGGGCTGGGGAGGGTTCATTAGTCTCTGTGCCTAGTTTCACTCCTGTGGCAATGTTGGCACAGGGGTAGAGTGGGGATGGGGCAGGCTAGCTTTGTGCCCACTAGGATTGCAGCTGCAATGCTGGTGCAGCTGACTGCAGGGTACATGCGCACACGTGCACTGGTAGGGCAAGGAAGACAAAGCCCACCTGCACACGTACATGTTGGCAAATTGATGTTGGGGGGGCAGTGAGCCTGGGAGAACCTGCGCCTGGGGGAAGCTGCAGTGGAGGGAGGGAGGGGGTGGCTGCTGTGTGGCCACAGGGGCCATTCCACTAGAGCTCTTTGCCAGTCAGGCGCCAGTCCACCAACATAGGGGCTATGATGCAGGCCCCCAGAGCACCTGAGGCTGCCCTGCAAGCAGGGTTTGGGACCCTGGGAGAGAGGTCAGCAGACCAAGGGGTGTTTAGGTCAACTGTCCAGTCTGATAGGCAAGAGCACCCTGCAGAGTTCAGGTCTGACAGTTTCCCTATAGGGCTAAAGTCTCCTATGGAAACAAGTCAACCCTAGGGGGATAAGTGTTCCTGGCTGTGCTCCACTACAAACGCTCCCATACCAAACCCTTTGGGCTCTGCGTCAGCTAGTGTGTTTTCCCTGCCACTTCTCTAAGCAGTTCTTCCTGCCAACTCGAGTGTCTGTGGTGGTCAAGGAGTCTCCTCCTGCCAGGATTCCAGAGGCCTTGGCAAGAGTAAGTTTCTCCTTACCGGTTCAACTCACCCATTCCCCCAGAGTCACTGGGGGCTGGGAATGAATGCCAGTGCATGGTAGCCCCATGCAGGGTTCCCGGCTTCCTCCCTCTTCAGCCCAGCTTCTGTGTCTTCCCTCCACTACTCTCAGTACCTTCCCTCTGGAAATCTGTTAGGAGTGATCCAGTTGTCCTGGTCCCTCAGTGACAGGTGTTCCACCTGGTTGCCTCTAGTCAGCCATCTTGCCCAGCACCCCTCCAGTATTTTTTTTAATACGACTAATTTGATTGTGTTTAGTTGTAACGCTCCAAGGAACTGTTTTAGGAAAGAAAGAATAATAATTTCTTGTAGCTTATCCATAAAAGGTCATTTGGGAAGGACAACTATTTTAATCATTTACAGAACTTTGGGGTAGATTTATAGTTGCTATATTAGAGACATTTTCAGATGTGTATGAAAATTTATAAGTAATTTTTTGATAAGCTATCAATACTTTAATAGCCATAATTGTCTAAGCATTCCTAATTATATGTTGAGCTTTCTAATTTTTACCAGAGCTTCTTCCTGGTAAAGCTTAAACATCAACCTCCAATCAGTTAGACTAATCTCTAATTTTATGACAATTAAATTCATCTGACCTGGTTACTGGGCACATTTTAGACATCAGACCGATCTTTATCATGAAACCACTAGGAATATTTTAATTTTAAAATTGACCTTTTGGAATCAGCCTTTCTTTAATCTGCCAGTTATACATAACAGAAATATTTCCTTAAAAAGTAACCTGACTTTATTAATGTATTTAATTTCAATAACTGAAGTGGTTATAAAATGCATAAAGGGCAAAATGCCTTGAGAAACTAATGACATTCCTTTTTATTTATAGAGATACTTTCTGGTTGGGAGCAATAATGCAGAAACAAAATATCGTGTCTTGAAGATTGATAGAACAGAACCAAAAGATTTGGTCATAATTGATGACAGGGTAAGTATCTTCCAAACCTGACTGCAGAAAACTTTCATGCCTGTTGTTTAAAGGATATGAAATATCCTTATAGTTTTTAGTGATATATTATTTGTATTATAAGTCTAAAAGTTCCTGTTATTTTTCTTGGTTGGCTAGAGTCTCTAATCTGGTTTCTAGAAATCACTGATGTCAAGAAGTATGCCAGAATTATACTTTGCCTCTTGTTTTGATTTGTTTTCAAAAGTATTGTTTCTTAAAGAGCTGACATTTTAAGAATTCAGTGTAACTTAATATTGCATCTACCAAAGACATGATCTATTATGGTTCTTTAATGTCAAGCTACTTGAAGTCAGGGAAGACTTCTATGCTACAGAATTTATTTTGCTCCTAAAAATCACCTTTAGGACCTTTTCTGATGACTTGCAATACACTAAGGAAATGTTAAGTTCTGTTTTTATCCAGAAGTTAGATTATGCAGAGTCAAGAATACAGAGGCTGGAATTCAGGTGGCACAAAAATCTGAAGCTGTTAGCCAAAAGTGAAATACTATATGGTGGTTTGAACAGTGAAGTTTAACTTCTTCACACAAGAGAACTTAAGTTACCTTTTATATTGAAATTTCTGTTTGTGAATATTTCCGAATCCATAAAGATTCCTGGTTTCTCAAATATGTTAGTAACTACAGTTTGGAATCCATTTTTCACTAAGCTGCTTGTAACAAAACTATTTTCTATGTTGTAATAATTTTAGATAAATTATTATGATTTCTCATGCTACTTCTGGGGTCCATTCTGCCCCCCACCTGTCTGGGTGTTTTTAACAATACAGTGTAATGATTTTTGGCTTTATTTGGAGATGGGAGCAATTGGTCAGGGAGCCCTTTGAAATGCTGAGAAAATCTGTGGGCCTTCTCATAAAAACACACATTCACTCAAAATTTTGCATATAGTTGTAAGGGATTCACGGACTTGAAATTTACCTATAGATCCCTTAAATCTCTGGTTTAGAATATAAGGTTTGGACACTTTTTTAAAATATGGTAGCATGATTTAATAACCAACCTTAATTACTGTTAAATAACTTGTTAGCGTTTTAAAATTGTAGCTTACTTGTATACTATATTTTTCTCTATGAAATAACTGATGATGCTTGTAGGTAACTTTTAACTTTCAGGCACAAATAATACATAATCTAAAGTCTAAGCACAACCTTACAGAGTAAATGTGCTTATTTTTAGCATGTCTATACTCAACAAGAAGTAAGGGAACTTCTTGGCCGCTTGGATCTTGGAAATAGAACAAAGATGGGACAGAAAGGATCCTCGGGCTTATTTCGAGCGGTTTCAGCTTTTGGTGTTGTGGGTAAGAAATCTGCCCTCTTCTTATAAGCTCTTGTTTTTTTGTTTTTTCCACATAGACTACTTAAAGGAGTTTATAATGCTATATAGCTTTAAATTATAATTACCTGTAGCTTTGGTTATTTAAAATGTCATTATCCATCAATCAGATGTCAACCAGCATTTCTATAGCATCTGCTTACGCTCTTAGCACTGCTCAGTTTTAGGATACAAACAAATATAAAAATGTTTTTGGCCTTTGAGAAGGCTGCTCTCTGACTTGTTGAATGAAATAGTAAAAATTAGCTTGGACTGTAAACATCTGCCTTGCTGTTCATCAGCTGGAGTAACAAATTGGGTAAAACCAGCTTTACAATTAACAGGAATTTCTCTTAAGGTTAGTTTATAGTTACAAAATGTCATAATCCCCTTCTTTGGATGACTGTTTTGTTTGTTTACTCACTGAGAAACTTTGGTTTCTAAAATCACAGACCATCAGAAAGTTTGCTGTTTGAAATTATGTTAGTAAGATAAAACATCCCACATTTACTTGGACAACCTAAGTCACTGTGACACAGAGAAGCAGCTTTAGTTTACCAACTCAAGTGCAGAGCTTCAGATATGAGATTTCTGAACACAGGAGTCCGTAGCTATGATGATTCTGTTGTTTTCAAGGAAACAGGACCCTGGGCCTACTTCATAGTTCAGACTTGATATTAATGTCTTTAAATAACACCTTGCTTTGGTTTGAGCCTCTTCATTTAAATTTTACCTAAGCTTCACCTTTCCCTCAATCCTTTAGTAACTCCTTTACTTTAGCGAGATGCTCCACAGTTTCTCTGATATGCATTATCACTCCTTGTAGTGGGTCAATAAATCTGTCTTTACTGCACTGTGGGTTTGTACCTGATTGGTCTGTGGCAAAGGACAAAATCCGATGTACATAAAACAACTCTAAGATTATAATTAAGAGCCAAGCTGTCTAGTATGATTTAAATGGTGTTGGAGATCACAGAAGAGGTAGATTAGTTGGACCTGGAGTGGCCAGGGAAGATTTCCTATAGTAAATGAGACTTGAGCTGGACCTTGAAGGAGGCACAAGGTATGGATAAACGCAGAGAAGAAAAGAGGAAGTTCCAGGGCGGGCGCGGTGGCTCATGCCTGTAATCCCAGCACTTTGGGAGGCCCCGGTAGGTGGATCACTTGAGGTCAGGAGTTCGTACCCAGCATGGCCAACATGGAGAAACCCTGTCTCTACTAAAAATACAAAAAATTATCCGGGTGTGGTGGTGCGTGCCTGTAATCCCAGCTCCTTGGGAGGCTGAGGCAGTAGGATCACTTGAGCCCAGGAGGTGGAGGTTGCAGTGAGCCGAGATCGCACCACTGTACTCAAGGCTGGGCGACTCAACAAGACTCCGTCTTAAAAAAAAAAAATGAAAAGAGAGAACTCCAGTAAGGGTGACAGCAGAGGCACATGCATGAAGGTACCCACAGGTGCTAGGAATGCTGGGGAGTAGTTGGGTGAGGCCAGATGGCTTCGGGCTTTAAAAGCCAAAGCAGAAGGCTATTGTATTTTGGCATCACTGCTGCCAGCACCTTATTTTGAGTCTTTTTCTCTATAAACACTTACAAAATTATCTCTGTGTTTCTTAAACCTGCTGGACTGTATGTAATATTAAGTGGGTGTATTAATCCATTCTCACATTGCTATAAAGAAATACCTGAGACTGGGTAATTTATAAAGAAAAGAGGCTTAATTGGCTTATGGTTCTGCAGGCTGTACAGGAAGCATAGAGGCTTCTGCTTCTTGGAGGCCCCGGGAAACTTAAAATTATGGCAGAAGGTGAAGGGACAGTAGGTGTGCCTTACATGACTGTAGTGTAAGGAAGGGTAGGGGAGGTGCCACACACTTAAGTTACCAGATCTCACAAGAACTCTGTATCTCGAGAACAGCACCAAAGGGATGGTTGTAAACCATTCATGAAGGATCCACCCTCATGACCCAGGCACCTCCCACCGGGCCCTACCTCCAGCATGGAGGATTACAGTAGAACATGAGATTTGGGTGAAGACACGAATGCAAACCATATCAGTGGTTTCTATAGATATTAACAGAATTAATAGGGACTTGACTATGCTACATGTTTTCAGATTCTTATTTTGGATCTTCTGATTAGCACTTTCTATTTTGTGACTTTATGTCTGTGAAAACTTAGATTATATTCTGCCATCCTTGGAGTTTGCTTTTCTCAGAGTACTGTCATTGCTCTTCATACATGATCTCTTTAGGCTCATTTTGTGTGTTAGGTGGCTGCTGGGGAAGGTAAAGAGTAGTATAACATGACTGGTTTCTTCTCAGGTTTGGCCCCTTTTCTATGCCTTTTGCTCAGTCTTGAGAAGGCCCTTGAGGTTACATGTTGAATGGATGAGTTTTTGTGGGAATGTGTATGTCTGTATGTGTCATGTGAGTTCATTTGTTTAAATGCCATAAATGCCAATATGTTAAATTCCACTTTCAGTCCTACTTATATTTTAAGTCTAAGAAAAAAAACTAGAAATAAAATGTATTTTAAGTATGGTAGGCTGTAATTTAAATAATAGTTACTTAATAGTTTAAGCTTATTCCTTTAAATGTTGATACTTTATTACAACTTTTTTTTTTTTTTTTTTTTTTTGAGATAGAGCCTTGCTCTGTCACCCAGGCTGGAGTGCAGTGGCGCAATCTTGGCTAACTGCAGTTTTCGCCTCCTGGATTCAAGCTATTCTCATGCCTCATCCTTCCAAGTAGCTGGAATTATAGGTGTGCACCACCATGCCTGACTAATTTTTGCATTTTTAGTAGAAATGGGGTTTCACCATGCTGGCGAGGCTAATCTCAAACTCCTGGCCTCAAGCAATCTGCCCATCTCAGCCTCCCAAAGTGCTGGGATTGCAGATGTGCGTCACCATGCCCGGCCATAACTTTTTTGATAGGCATTTCTAAAGTATATAAACTACTGAATGCCTTATTAGTCAGATTTTATTATTCAAAATTGAAGTTTTCTTGATGATTAATGAAGTGAAAATCAGTTATTGAACTGTGGGTTTTGTTTTGTGTGTTTGTGTGTATTTTTTAGTTTAATTTAGTTTTTGTTTTTTGGTTTTTTTTTTTTTGAGACAGGACCTTGCTCTGTCACCTAGGCTAGAGTACAGTGACCAATCATAGGTCGCTACAACTTCAACCTCCTGTGCTCAAGTGATCTCAGGCTCCCAAGTAGCTGGGACTACAAGCATGTGCCATCATGCCTAGCTAATTTTTTATTTATTTTTTTCTTTTTTTTTTTAAGAGGTGGGGTCTCATTATGTTTTTCAGGCTGGTCTCAAACTGCTGAGCACAAGCAATCCTCCTGTCTTAGCCTCCCAAAGTGTTAGGATTACAGTCATAAGCCACCATGCTCAGCCTGAACTGTGTTTAAAAATAGCTGTCCTTGGGTATTCCAGAGTTGTATTGGGCTGTTTGCCTTTACATTAAATGGCCTCTAGACTGCTGGACTATTTTGTTTTATGATACTTTGGTCACTTTTTTATTGTTCTTCATATGTTTGCTTTTAGCATATTCCTTGCCTCATTTTTAATCTGTTGTAACCAAGATTGTAAAACTAGAACTTTTCTTTGAATCAATTGATAACCAAGTTTGTAACCAGATATTTATTTTACACACAAGTTTTGGTTAGTAAACTCTGGGTGAGGGCTGAAGGTGTCTCCATGTTTCTTTTGAAGGTGACATTCTCGCTATTTCTCTTGAAGTTAGAGCCCTAGTAGCTTTGAGACTGTGCATGTACGATGAAGTCACTGAAAGATTAACCTGCAAGTAAAGTGAGACAGTAATATACTAGGTAAACATTTAGTATTTTTATGGAAATGTGCCTTATGTATCCTACTTCAGTCACGTAAATAAAGTTAAGAATCAGTGAAAAGTAAACAGGGAGTAATAAAAGCCTATGATTTTTCTAGTACTAGCTTAGAAATATAGTGGATACTGAAATTATTAACACAAAATACTTATCTTTGAAAAATGTGTAGTTGTCAAAATAATAGATGTGTGAAATGACTAGAATGGTTGTGTTCTATTCTGTGGCTAAAATATTTTCTTCACTAACTTTTTGAACGTGCTGAATTTGTGGATAATATATTTTTGTTGGAATGTTTTGGATTGTTGTCACAGTTTATTTAGTACACATGTCATGAGAGTTTAGAACAATACTTGTCTATGATCTGTAATAAAGGATCTGTTTCTCCTCCTCCCTCACATATGTCACATGTTGCAGACCAACACCACATGTGACTTAAAACACGAGTTTAGTAATATCCAAACTATGCCCTGTGTGAGGCCAGTTTCATTGATCATGCACACAGATGTTATAGCAATCTAAATTGTTCTAAAGTTTCTAAATCTTTCCTCTTAATTTGTTTACTTGTCTTTTCGTGGGCCAGTTCCGAAAGCTCATGAACCAGCACTGGTCCCTAGGCCTTATTTTGAATATTACTGACCCAGAGGGTTTTCTTTGCTATAAACGGATTGATCCAGTCCTGTAGCTGCCTTGCCAATTCCTGATCTGTTCCATTGTTATTTGACAGCCAGCAGGAAGTCTGAGGAACCACTATATGGGATCATGAGCATCCATCACAAAGTTGTTTTATGTGGTCCTAG
This sequence comes from Cacajao melanocephalus, assembly GCA_963573385.1. Taxonomy (NCBI): domain Eukaryota; kingdom Metazoa; phylum Chordata; class Mammalia; order Primates; family Pitheciidae; genus Cacajao; species Cacajao melanocephalus. The sequence continues at coordinate 19,205 of CAUYLG010019022.1, read as the reverse complement.
GGCACATGAGTAGGATGACATGTAGCCCATACTACTCACTTTTGTTATCATCCCAGCTCCTTTTGATACACAGCCCTTAGGTATTTGTCCTTTTACTGCCACTGTCATATGTCAGATGACACTCTTCTAAGCCTCTAGTATATGGAAGGGGAGTGGCCAAATAAGAAGTGTCAGTATGGTGGACTGTGATGAACTAAGCTATTATTTACAGCAACACCCTTACAGATAGACTACAGATCCAAGACAACAGTGAAAACACCAACAAAGTGTGAGTCTCAGACTAGTTAGGGGGCGGTATGATTTGATATTAGAGATGTCACTTTGGTTCCAGAGAACTCTGTTGTGCAAAGGCACTGCGTACCTTGTGGGGGTTTTACATCCTCTGTCGGAGTACTGTTCTCACTGGAGGCGTTCAAGATAATAGCTGGCTGGCACGGTGACCTCCCTAAACAGGATATTACATTCTTCCCTGTTAGTGGGCTGATGAGGGTCCTCTACAGCCACAGAGTAACATACTACTCCTTTCTCTCATATTGTCCTTTTTTTATATACTTTGCTTGGCATTCCTATCAAGTGACACAGCCTTTTTTTATTTTGGAGAGAGAGAAATCACTTTTGCATGACAACCGTCATCTTGTCTTCTGGAAAGTACTCAGTGAAATTGGTCTGGGCTCAGAAGTACATAGAATGAAGATGAAGAAACTTGTTCTGGTGTGCAACATGTTAGAGGGATGTACAGGATGACTCTTGGTGGATGTTTGTGTCAAACTGAAGCCTTTAATTGTTGAGAGAGATTTCCAATTGGTAGTAAAAAGGAAATGGAAAATAATCTCATTTATAATATACTGAAGCCATTTGTGCCGGAAGAAGAGAATCTCTTTTGTGCAGTATGTTTACTTTCCCTCATACAAATTATGAAGGAAAGTGTAGAATGATATACATAGCCTGGAGCTAAAAACATAAAATTAAAATTTAATTGGAATGCAGATTGAGAGAAATTATTACTGAGAATTTTTGTCTAAAAAATCAATATACAGCAAGAATAAAAGGAAAACTAATTATCTTGTAAATATTTATTATTTAATCCCAATTACATTCCCTTTTTAAGAGTGAGTGTGTGTGTGTGTGTGTGTGTGTGTGTGTGTGTGTGTGTGTTGCTTCCAAAAGCCTTACTTTTATAACTTTTATCTTTCTGACAGGATGACTACTTCCTAAGTTGCTTTTAGGGAAGTTGTCGTCAGCTTTTTTCCCCTTCCTTCCCATTCCTGTGTCCTTCAACTTTGAGGTCATTTTTGGCTAGTCTCTAACCTTTTTTAAGAAACACCGTGTTTTGTGGATTTCTAAAATATAAGTATTTGTCATTATTTTAATAGCATTTTTTCTCAGTAGCATGACTGATAAGATTCTTGAGGCATCTTTCCATTATAGATTTCAGCTCTTTCATGTTAACGTATTCAGTTAGTAGTTCTTTTTTCATCAGCTAAGAATAACAAGACGTAAGTCATAGGTATTTGCCAATTCTAGAGCAAAAATTCAGAGCACCAGGGTCCTAGCTTAGACTTTATAGACTATAATACTCTGAGAGAAACACACACACACGTACAGAGAGAGAGAAAAAGAGAGAGAGAGAGATAATGTATGTGTAAGAAAGTTAGTTTTGAAACATAGCTAGATAAAAGATTCTTCTTGATATGTATTTTTTTTTTAGCACTTTAAATATGGCATCCCTCTTCTTTCTGGCTTTCATTGCTTCTGATGAGAAGACAGCTGTATATGACTGTATCTAGCTTGCCCTATGAGCGAGTGAGCTAGGCAGGGATGGAACCTTGTGTTCTTGGCCTGACATGCCTGGAGTAGAGCCTCTACCCTGTGAGTCGGTGCTCAGTTGAAGGAAGGAGCCCAGACTTTAGCCATGGAATACAGCTTTTACAACACAGAGCTGATGGGGATGAGAAATGCTGGTGGCCTGCCCCTCCTGAGCAGAAATTGTGGTCCTAGACTGGGAGCTGGAGAGAGAGGAAGGAGCCCTATCTTCTTGGCTGCAACTGCCCAGAGTAGATTTCCTGTCACACTGAACTGGGAGGCAGTGTGGAAGGGGAACAGGCCATGATCCAAATGCCACAGACTTGCTGCTTTTACCAAGATTTAGTAGATGTTCTTGGATAAATGTTTCTCCACTTTCTGTGTGCCCTTAGGGAACTTTCTGGAAAGTTTGAATGTTTTCCTTTGTTTTTATGATTTTTGCCAGTTATGATTGTTTTTCCTAGGAAGGGGTCTGCTGAGCTCCTTGCATTGCCATTTCAGAAGTGTCCCCTCTTCCCCACCACCAAAAAAGTTAGTTTTAACTCCCAAAGCAAACTTCAAGGAACCTGAAAGTTTTTGACCAAGACTGTATGATAACTAGTGTGTTGCTGAGAATGTAATGCTGCTGAACATTAATGTATATGGCTCTTTTTTAGTCAGAAGTATAGAACTTCTGTATTTTAATGACCTAACATAAAATACAACTCTATTTCTAACTCCCTAATATTCATTTAAAAACAACTATCAGAAATGATATTTGTGGAGGATTGCATGAAGGATATGTAATTTACTTAATATATTGTTTTGTTTGCACTCACTTTCCAGGGAAGTGGCACTGTGTCCCCTGGCCCCATCTAGGCCACCTAGTTATCATATAAAATGGCTTCTATTTTATATGATAACAGCGTGATTCTGTTCTTTGGCCATAGTTGATTGGTCTTGGGCTGGGCACCTGAACCAGGTTGGGTCAATCCAAGTTCTTTCCCAGGAATTCTGAAATTGAACTTGGTAAAAATGTTCTCTTCTTCCCAGTGAAGGTTTTGTGTGGAAAGCCCAGAGCTGTCAGCAGTTGTGTTTCCTACCACGTGATCCAGAGAAGTGGAGGAGCCTGGTCTATGGAGGGAGAGAAAAATGGAGTAGATGTTGAGAGACACCTCTTGACTGGATTTTCTCTGAGGCCCAGACACACTGTTTCCCATGTGTGACATGAATCACTTCGGGATCATTCATATAAATTCCTTTTTTAGTTTAAGCTGCTCAAATTGGTTTTGGACATTAATTATCAAGAATCCATGATGTTTGTTCTTTTGGGCAACATTTCCCAAAATATATTCCTCAGAACGTTTATCCACTGTTTTTTGTTTGTTTGTTTGTTTTTTGTTGTTGTTGTTTTAAGGCAATGGTAGGAAGAGTTTCCATGAACAAACAAATCTGGAAAGGCACTTGGTCTTTATCTCCCATCAAAATTCATGGTGTACTGTAGCACAGTACTGCAAGGTTCTCAGGGTTTTTAAGTTTCTTAGTCCAGTATTATTTGCTCACTGCCACTCCTCTCCCCCATGGAATTCCATTAACTAGTATTTCATGACGAATACATTTGGGGAAATATTACCAGAGATATTTAGATTTTTATCTTCAAATGAAATTAGACCTCTGTTCAGCTGTGTGCCTTGCCTGCATTCTTTTAGTTTGTAAAGAATGACATTTATTGAATTGTGCCTTGGCATATGAAATAGCACTGAGAAATGTGTCCTTGACATTGCTGGAGAATTCTCCTGAGGTTATTGTTCTCTACAGCACATACCTTTTTTATGAGGACTCAGTCTGGAATTATCTCCCAGTTCTCAGAACTACCATAGCTTCTCCAAGTACTGGTTTGGTTTTTATCTTTCAGCCACTGTGCATAGTATAATTGGATATGTGTTCCTCTTTGCATTATCTGTTAGAAATGGAGAGGCGAATGTGGGGTATAGTACATAGGATCTTAAGATTCATTCTTATGTACGACTTTATTCTTGGACTCATCTTACTATGTTTTTAAACATTATTTCCTTTACTATAATTTCATCTTCATTTTTATCGTATTTTGTGTATATGTATATGTATGTATATGTATATTTAGTTTTGGTAAAAAACATATCATTAATCATTGTTACCATTTTTAAATGCACAGTACAGCAATGTTAACTATATGCATCTTGTGCAACAAATCTTGAGAATGTTTTTATCTATGCAAAACTAAAGCTCTCACCATGGAATAATAACTCCTCTTAATCTTCTTATCGATGTTTGCTTAAGGCATCTAAGTGCTATTTGCAGTGAGACCAAAAGGAATGAATGAGTTAAATTGTTAAATTGTTTAGAATAATTTTCTTTTTTTTTTTTTAACTTTAAGTTCTGAGATACATGTGTGGAATATGCAGGTTTGTTACATAGGTATACACGTGCCATGGTGGTTTGCTGCACCTATCATCCCATCATCTAGCTTTTAAGCCCCGCATGCGTTAGGTATTTGTCCTAATGCTCTTCCTCCCCTTGCCTCTACCCCCGAGAGGCCCCAGTGTGTGATGTTCCCCTCCCTTTGTCCATGTGTCCTCATTGTTCAACTCCCACTTATGAGTGAGAACATGCGGTGTTTGGTTTTCTGTTCCTGTGTTAGTCTGCTGAGAATGATGGTTTCCAGCTTCATCCATGTCCCCTGCAAAGGACATGAACTCATCCTTTTTTATGGCTGCATAGTATTCTGTGGTGTATATGTGCCACATTTTCTTTATCCAGTCTGTCATTGATGGGCATTTGGGTTGGTTCCAAGTCTTCGCTATTGTAAATAGTGCTGCAGTAAACATACATGTGCATGTGTCTTTACGGTAGAATGATTTATTATCCTTTGGGTGCATACCCATTAATGGGATTGCTGGATCAAATGGTATTTCTGGTTCTAGATCCTTGAGGAATAGCCACACTGCCTTCCACAATGGTTGAACTAATTTACACTCTCACCAACAGTGTAAAAGTGTTTCTATTTCTTCACAGCCTTGCCAACATCTGTTGTTTTCTGACTTTTTAATAATTGCCATTCTAACTGGTGTGAAATGGTATCTCATTGTCGTTTTGATTTGCATTTATTTAATGACCAGTGATGATGAGCTTTTTTTCATATGTTTTTTGGACATGTAAATGCCTTCTTTGGAGAAGCGTCTGTTCATATCCTTTGCCCACTGTTTGATTTTTTTTTTGTTGTTTTTTTTCTAGTAAATTTGTTTAAGTTCTTTATAGATTCTGGATATTAGCCCTTTGTCAGATGGACGGATTACAAAAATTTTCTCCCATTCTGTAGGTTGTCTGTTCACTTCGATGATCATTTCTTTTGCTGTGCAGAAGCTCTTTAGTTTAATTAGATCTCATTTGTCAATTTTGGCTTTTGTTGCCATTGCTTTTAGTGTCAGGAAGTCTTTGCCCATGCCTGTGTTCTAAATGGTACTGCCTAGGTTTTCTTCTTGGGTTTTTATGGTTTTAGGTTTTACATTTAAGTCTTTAATCCATCTTGAGTTAATTTTTGTATAACATGTAAGGAAGGGATCCAGGTTCAAATTTCTGCATATGCCTAGCCAGTTTTTACCAGCACCATTTATGAAATAGGGAATCCTTTCTCCAGTGCTTTTTATGGTCAGATTTGTAAAAGATCAAATGGTTGTAGATGTGTGGTGTTATTTCTAAGACCTCTGTTCTGTTCCATTTGTCTATATAACTGTTTTGGTACCAGTACTATGCTGTTTTGGTTACTATAGCTTTGTAGTATAGTTTGAAGTCAGGTAGCAAAATGCCTCCAGCTTTGTTCTTTTTGCTTAGGATTATCTTGGCTATATGGGCTCTTTTTTGGTTTTATATGAAATTTAAAGTTGTTTTTTCTAATTCTGCAAAGAAAGTCAATGGTAGCTTGATGGGAATAACATTGAATCTGTAAATTACTTGGGCAGTATGGCCATTTTCACAATACTGATTCTTCCTGTACATCAACATGGAATGTTTTTCCATTTGTTTGTGTCCTCTCTCATTTCCTTGAGCAGAGGTTTGTAGTTCTCCTTGAAGAGGTCCTTCATGTCCCTTGTAAGTTGTATTCCTAGGTATTTTATTCTCTTTGTAGCAATTGTGAATGGGAATTCACTCATGATTTGGCTCTGTTTAGAGTAATATTTTTAAGTGAGATAAATGTCAGTATAGATATTTCTAGAGAATAATTCTGAGATACCTGAAAATTTGTATGGCTATAAACCAAGGAAATAATAAAGTGAGAAATGTATCAAAAGTCTTTGGCCTTTTAAATAGGCATCTAAAAGCCATTACTAGGTTTATAAAACATATTTCTCTTTTTTTTTTTGTTGCATAGGTTTTGTCAGGTTCTTAGAAGGCTATTACATTGTGTTAATAACTAAAAGGAGGAAGATGGCAGATATTGGAGGTCATGCAATCTATAAGATCGAAGATACAAATATGATCTATATACCCAATGATTCTGTACGGGTTACTCATCCTGATGAAGCTAGGTATGTATGGTGGTAACTGCTGTTTTTTTTTTTTTTTTTTGAGACAGGGTCTTGCTGTGTTGCCCAGGCTGGAGTATAATGGCATGGTCATAGCTTGCTGTAGCCTTGGCCTCCCAGGCTCAAGTACTTTTCTTAATGTGGTAGATCAGTTAGAAAATAAAATATAGTTTAGATATTATCAATGTTATATCAAAAGATCAAATATTGGCTCAGAATTTTAAAACTTTTGTTTAAGAGCTGTTAAAAGTCTCCACTATAGCAATTGGCAAGAATCAGCAATGGCTACTAAAACCATTAGGGTGAAAGGTTGTTACTGAGGAACAGAATAATCACATAGTCTCAACATTTTAAACTCCATGAATATCTTTGTTGTTTACAAAGAGGAATAAGTATTTTTATAATTTAAAAAAAAAAGGCAGACATTCTTACCCAAGTAATCAAACTTTGCATCACCAATAGTGAGACAAAACTGACATTGTTTGACTTTTAATGGGAGGGACACAGTTTACATTAGTAGTTAAATATTGCTAAAAATATTTAACTTGAATCTAGGCATGAGGAAATAATCAGATAAATACATACTGATGGACTTTCTGCAAGATAACTGGCCTTGACTCTTAAAAGAATGTTAAAGTCATCAAAGACAAAAAACAGCTATTCTAGATTTTAAAACAGACATGACAACAAAATCCAGATTTTGGTCGGATCCTGGGTTAAAAGTGTGTGTACTTGCACACATATCCTCACACAAAGCTCTAAAGGGCTTTATTTGGACAGTTTGTATATAGACTACATACTAGTGATATTGAATCAGTATTTAAATTTGGAGTATAATAATAGTTTGTGGTTACTGAGGAGATTTTTCTTGTTTATCATAAGATACATGCTAAAATATTTAGGAGTGAAGTGTCATGATGTCTGCTACTTACTGTCAAGTGGTTTAGAAAAATAAAATGTATATTTAAAGAGAGATAATGTTTGTGTATGTGTTTAAGGAGAGAGCACTAACAGTGAATTCAGAAGAAGGACATACTGTTAATTGTACTTTTTTTCCCCCAGTTTTTCTATATATCTGAAATGTTCAAAAGTTTTGGAAGAATTATTGGAACTTTGGGAATGTGGGAAAAGCTATTAACAAATTGATAAAATTGTAAAGGTTGAATTGATTTAATATTATGAAGATTAAAATGGAACAAAGAACTATTTATAAGTTTTTAGGATAGGTAACAGTTTGTATTTTAATTATATCCTGTACTTCTATAGTGTTCTGATACATGAACCAAAATTTCAAAGTGATGCAACCCTCTTGCTTGAGACCTTCTTAGACAGTGGTTTTCTTGGCCTTTGTCGTGTTGCTTTTGATGATGATTTGGAAGGGGGGTTATTAGAAAATAATTTGTTTCAGATGAGGATAAGTACAGTTTATCTGATAAAATAACCTTTGTCTTGCACTAACTGAAAAAAATTATATCCCATACAGGATATAGGAAGGCATAGTTTATTGACTAAAAGTGAATCAGATTTGACCAGAGAGAGCATGTAAATCCAGGGATAGGAAAAGATTTAAGAGGTTAATATTATTTACAAATCTCATCTTTATGACTTTAGCCAAGAATAATATAGATTATGTTATTGTATATAGTGATTGGAATACTTTAAAGAATAAAATTATGTTATGAGTAATACCATGTGGTAAACGGACTTATTCAGAATAAGATACAATTATATTAATAGTTTTTTATAGGTAAACTGAAGTAATATTACTAAATAGGAAAATCTTTTAACACTTATAAAACTATATAATCCAATAGTGCATCTAAGTAAAAATATTTGGTAAAATATTTGGAAATAAAATACAGTACTGTTAAACATTTCATACGTAATGTTTTTCTCTGTAACGCATGATTGTTATCAATGTTAGAAAATTTACTGGAGCAGTTCACCACATTAAAATATTGCTGGAAAAATTATCTTCTTAATGTTTGCAGAAAATATATTTGACAAAATTTAATATCCATTTGTGATAAAAAGTTTTAGCAAGATAGGAATATAAGCAGACTTTCTTAATCTGATAAGCGATACCTATTAAAAACCTATCTCCAAAATTTTCTTTGAAGTGAAACTTTAAAAGTGTTACTTTTAATCAAAGTAAGGAACAATACAGAGGTATTTGCCATCACTACTAACATTCAGCCTCCTATTGAAGGCCCTAGCTAATGCCACAAGACTAGAAAAATAGGGCATAAAGCTTGAAAAGAAAAATTAATGTCATTGTACAAACAGCATCATTTTCTACTTAGAAAATATGAGAATACCTACAAATTCTCAGAACTGATGAAAGAGTTCAGCAAAATGACTTAAGAAAAGGTGGCTGGGCATGGTGGCTCACGTCTGCAATCCCAGCATTTTGGGAGGCCGAAGTGGGAGGACTGAGCCCAGGAGGTTGAGGCTGCAATGAGCCATGTTTGTGCCACTGTACTGCAGCCTGGGTAACAGAGTGAGACTCTGCCTCAAAAAAAATAAAATAAAATAAAATAAAAAAGAAAAAAAGAAAAGATCAGCATGTAAGATATGTAACAACCAGTAATGTTTCCACACATTAGGAGTAATGAACAAAAAATTTATAAGGTACCTGTGAATAAATATAACAAAAGCTATACAAAATCTTATGGAAAAAACTTAAAACATTATTAAAAGATTTTTAAAATCTCTAATAATTGGAGAGATATCCCTTGTTCGTGGATGAGGCTTGATATCATAAAGATGTTAGTTTTCACCAAAATTAATTTATAAATTTTTTTTTCTTTAGACAAGGTCTTACTCTGTTACCCAGGCTGGAGTGCAGTGGTGCAATCTTGGCTCACTGAAGTCTTGAACTCCTGGACTCAAGTGGTCTTCCCAGCCTAGCCTCCCCAGTAGCTGGGACTATGGACACATGCCTAATTTGGTGTTTTTGGCAGAAATGGGGTCCTTTTGTATTGGCCAGGCAGGGTTTTAACTCCTGGACTTAAACAGTTCTCCCACCTCATCCTCCCAAAGTGCTGGGATTATAGACATGAGCCACAGCACCTGGCCAATTTATAAATTTAATGTAACACTAATCCAGATTCCAAAAGGATGTTTTGAGAATGGAACTTAGCATGATTTTAAAAGTCATGTGGAAAAGTAAATGTCTAAGCATAGTCCAGACAATTTAAAAAAGAAAAACAAGAAGAAATAAAGTCAACCAGATGGCAAGACCTGTAGTAACTAAGATGATCGGTTAGTAAGCTATAGTAAGTAAGGTTGCTTAGTATTGGTGGAGGAATTGATGCAGGTCAATGAAGAGAGTTGAGAAAACCTAGAAAAAGATCCATTTTATGTGGCAAAGTGGAATGTGATAGAGTAAGCATTACAGGTCACTGAGGTAAAAGATGGGATAAATAGAGTTGGTTTTCCAGTTGGACAAAATTGAAATTTGATTCCATTCTCTGATAATATTTAGGAAGCAAGTTCAGAAGTACAAAGATAATTTTAAGAAAATAAAGGTAAATATTTTTATAATCCTGGTATGAAAAAGGATTTTACAAACAAAATACAAAATGTATGAACCACAGGGCAAACAATGCTATATTTGATACTGTCAATATTCAAAATGTATTTATAATCCAGACAAACTTTAGGAAACAGCTGTGGTCTAAAAGTAGATATTTGCAACATATAACAATGATGATTATTTAGAATGTGGGAAGAATTTCTACAAATTAGTGAGAAAAAATAAGCAATGTAACTGAAAAATGGTTAAAAGGAACAGGCAGCTCACAGCAGAGATTCTGAACCTTACCTAGTAATTTGGGAAATGCAAATTAAAAAGCTACCATTTTATTCTCATTAGTCTGTTTGGGAATAATCAAAATATCTGCTGTCATCAAATGTTAGCAGAGATGTGGGAAATGAGTTGTATACTATGAGTTATACAGCATGAGTTGGAGTGATATTTTAGCCACTTAGAAGAACACTCTGACAACTCTAGCAAAATGGAAAATGCACGTTATCTACAACCCAGTGATTCTTGTTTCTGTGCATGTGCCCTAGAGAAGCTCTTATACACGTGTATCTTACAGTGGAGAACTAGAAAGAACCTAATGGTCTCTTAGCAGAGAATGGATAAATAAAGTGTGTCATGTGTAGCTGGCCTTCCTTATCCATGGACTCCACATCCGTGGATTCAACCAACTGCAGATTGAAAATACTTGAAAAAAATTGTGTCTGTACTGAACCGTGTCTTGCCCAAAGTCTGCCATGCCCCACAGACGTAGGTGCATGACTTTGCCTCTCACTGGCGTAATCAGTGATGAGGAACAGTCAAACTATAAAGTTAAAGGTCTCCAAAGGGATAATCAACAGACCTAGAATTGCTTCAGATGTAATCTTTATTCTAGATATGGCTTGAATTCCTCAGCTTTAATGAGCATATTTACAAATATAAATGTTCATATGGGTACATGTTAAACTGTGAAAAATAATAGTATTGGACAAATGAAATATACCCCGTTTTTTTTTTTTTTTTTTTTTTAGGTATCTACGGATATTTCAAAATGTGGACCTATCTAGCAATTTTTACTTTAGGTAAGTTTGAGGTTAGTTTTGCTCCTATTAATCACATAAAATTTTATATTATTTTCCAGAGGGTAAAAACAGAATGATAACATAGTAGTACTTCCTCTGTTTCTTTTTGGTCAACTTGTTTTATCTAAAAGCATTAAAATATAGCTATTTCTTCCTTTTAAAAATCTTAATCTGAAAATCTAAATGGATAAAGGATATTTATTCTCATTATAAAAATCATCTTTGTTTTAGGTAGGATTTAATGCATTTTAAAGAAATATTCTCATTTTGTAATCTTAAATTACAAAATTGAAATTTGCATTCAGCCTCTGATAGAGAGTTGTAACAATTTCATGATTCAACTTTTAGTAAATAATCTGGCAAAATTTGGTAAAAATAAATTCAAAATAGGAAGAACTGTTGCAATACTGATGTACTGCTCGTGACATTGTAAATTAACAGTTTCCTAGGATGGAATGTAGCATTGAACATATACAAAAAAATATGTCCTAAGAAAATAACCAGGAGCAAAAATACAAATCTCCATTGTAAAGAGGTATTTATAGCTTCTCTATTTATGATAGCCCAAACAAGCAAACCAAATAATCCAGGGACAACCCAAATAGTGATAATTGAAGAACAGGCAAGTAAATGATTAGAGCATCATGATAAGTATTATACTACCATTGATGTGACTATTATGTGAGCCTGATAGATGTAATTATTGTGATCGATGGAAAATTCTATCAGCTATAATATCCAAACTAAAAATAGAACACAATAAGGACTTGAGTCATAAGGACCAAAGGAGGACCTAGACCATTGGTAGCTATTGGTGTTATATACTACTGACAGGGTACTTTGCATTTTTAAAAAATTATTTTAAATTATTAATATAGTTAACCATTTCTTTATGAAAGAAAGAAAAACATTTCTACTACATAGGGTGAATTATGTCTTTATTGATGCAAACCTGAAGGAAGTTAATTATTTTAACAGAAATAGAGCAAAGGGCTCCTAAAGAAATAGTTTTTACTTCCACAAACGTTTATTGAATGTATATTTCCATTGTATTTTTCGCCGTCTTCTAGTTTTCAGTCTTTATGCCTAACTTTATAGTGTCTGTCAATTATTATTGAAGCTCAGTGCTATTGTTAGAAATGGCCTTTTTTTGCTTCATATTTCTCAGTTTTGTCTGTATTTTTATACTGAGTTGTGATCAAGTCATTCTATAAGTAAATACATGTAGGTTCAAGTTTTTGTGCCTCATAAGTAGGCTTTTAAAAAGGTTATAATATATTCTTAAGAATCTCTAGAATAAAACACTTGTTTTAAATAGAAAGAATTGATTGTTAAAAATCAGAAACCAACTTCTTAATATAGTTTTTTATCCTTTGAGATTAGATGCTATTAAAATGAATGGATTCATCAAGCAAATGTGATACAATTGAATTTCACAGATGAAACAAATCAATTGCAACCAAATTATATAAAGAAATGATAATTCAAATAATGTTTGTGACTCTCCAGACAGAATTGTAACCATTTTAAAATATGATTAAAATACTTTAAAAACAAATTTGTATAAACACAAAATGTTTTTGTATAACTTGTATAATTTATTCAAATTTGTATAAACATAAAGTATTCAAACTACTTTCTGAAATTCTGTGCTAAAAATATATAGCTAGGCCCCTTTAGGATTTCCAGTAAAAACTGGAAAGTCCTCCCACACATACTTAAGAAATATATATATATATACATATATACACGAACTATAAATATATATGTATAGTATATATATATATACACACTCTATGTATATATGCATATTTTTACTATATTTATGTATATTTATATAGAGTATAAATGCATATACTCTATATAAATATAGAGTATAAATATATTTATATGTTTATATATAGATACTTTAAAAATATCTCCAGCTATATATAGAGAGAGAGCTAGAGATACTTATTTAAAAAATATTAATTATGTGAGATCAAAATTGAATGAATTTCTTTTGGCCTAAAGGCCAAATTTAATTTGCACAGAGACGATTATATTTTTTGAATGCCTTTTACTCTTCTAAAACATATTTCACTGTAATGGCCTATATTGTTTGCTTATTTCTGTTTTATTATGAAGTCAGTTATGATACCACCATAAATAATTAATAGAAGTATTTTCACTCCTGGGTAAACTAGGGTACAGAATTATGTAGATTGCAGTGGATGTTGTAATATCCAAAACCCCATACAGATTCATAGATGATGTGACCCTGTTTGCATAAGACCATGAACTTAGATTGATTTCAGTATGAAGGAAAAAAATGCACATATGCACATTGTACAAATCAAAGAATGTAGGTTACTGACGTTGTCTTATTTCCAGTCATGCAGATGCCTAGTCATGCAGTGAGGTTTTTATTTCTAATTACGTTTATATTTTGCTATGTTTTACAGTGCTTATTTGAACAGCGTTGCTTCCAAATAAAGTAACAGGTGCTAAGTAATTTAGTTCACAATTCACAGATTTTAATTCCATATGGGAGCCAAGACCATGAAATATGCTTTGCTTTTGTAATTCTTATTAAATTTCAATTCTGTCCTCAGTTACAGCTATGATTTGTCCCACTCACTTCAGCATAATCTCACTGTCTTGCGAATGCCTCTGGAGATGTTAAAGTCAGAAACTACCCAGAATCGCCAAGAGAGCTTTGACATCTTTGAAGATGAAGGATTAATTACACAAGGTGGAAGCGGTAGGTGGTCTTGGCATATCTAATGTATATTAATGTGGTATCCATGAAGTGACAGCTCATTAAATTCACTCACATTTTCCTCATATTTCTCCATCCCTCATTGCTCTTTGTCCTTACATGGGGTTGTTTTGGATATGTGAAGTTAACCAATTCATTTTTATAGGGATCATTAGTCACCATGTGATTTCATTTGTAGGCCAGCCACCAAATTGTATGCTGACATTTTCTAGCAATTATTCATGTACTTTTTATTGAATACATTCAAGCCTAGACTTTTACATGGAGTGCAGAGGTGAAGTTTATGTGGATAATTTTTTTTTAATATTAGATAATACACACTACTTATTTTCCTTCATAGAGACCCGTTTGTTATGGTCCGAGTTTTGAAAAAGATTTACCATGGGTTGCCTATTATGTGCTAGACATTTACATGTAATAAATATATTTAATATATTTATGTAAACATATAAATGGAGTACATGTTATATATGGAGTATATAAGTATAATATAAACATAAAAGTATATTAAATTATACTTATATATATTTAATATATTTATGTTTATATAAATATATATTTTATATGTTTATATATAAGTATGTTAATATATATAATATATATTATTCATTTACATATTATTTATTTATATATAAACTGTATATATTATATATTTATGTATATATATAAATATATTTAAATATACATAAATATACTTTATATATTGTATATTTATGTAAATACATAATATATAAATATGTAAATTGATATTTCTCATAAAAACTCTAGATATAATGCTAGTTTTATAGAATTAAAGACTAAGTAGGAAACTGAGGCTTAGAAATTAAGATCATATGGCTATGTCGAGGCATCATTGTAGCAGGTCAGAGGTCGTCATTACTTTGATGGGTCCCATCTTGACCCATCAGTTCTGCATAGGCCCTGCCTCTGCAAGACTGCTGTAGGATGACTGTAGGACCACTCAGTGCCTCGTGTAGGGTGCCCCTGAGATCCTGGACTAAACCAGTCACACAGTACCTTTATCACCAGGTTCTTGGGTCAGTCTAGCACTCTAAACCTAGAGGCATTGCTAATGTGAATGTTGTAAGGGAATCATTTCAGTAGTGAAGACACTAGCTGTGTTAAACTGACTGTGGGAAGTAAGTCAATAGTGTCTTTGGGCTCCTTGTTCCATGAAATTTAAATGACAGTGATGAAGATATGGGTGCAGAAGTGCAGAGGTAGAATCCAATCTAAAGTAGTCCCAGAAGATCTGCCCTTGCAGGACTCTCAAAAAGAGGCTGGGTTCTGTTAATGGTTTGCCAGACGTTGTGATCAACTTCAAAAAGGCTTAAGCTGTTACTTAGACTGAATTTATCCCTGTCATTCCCCTTGACTCTTGTTAGTTTACTTGATTGATCATCACTTGAGCTAAGGGCACCCTCCCTACTCCGAGATCATCTAGATCACATACATTTGCCGTGGTTCAGACACTCTGGTGGTAACCCATACCACTACAGACAGATAAAGGGCAAGGCAACTAGTGTGTCTGAATATTTGCTGGCAACACTTCTGAATATCACCATTTGTAATACAAAAGCTGAAGTATTACTAAATTTGCCTACATGCTCTCCAAAATCTGAATTTGAATATCTGTTCTGGGATCTGAATTAAGCCTCCAATGCTACTTAATTTTTTGCTATCTCTGGAGCAAGTCTACTTGATAGACATGAATAACAGGGTGTATTAGTTTCTTCTTGTTGCTGTGGCAGATTACCTAGCTTAGTTGCTAAAACAACATAAATTTATCATCTTACAGAAGGCAGAAGTCCACAGTGGGTCTCAGTGAGCTAAAATTAGTGTGTCAGCAGGATTGCATTCCTTTCCAAAGTCTCTAGGGGAGAATCAGTTTTCTTGCCCTTTCCATCTTCTGGGGGTTGCGTTCATCCCTTGGCTCATGGCTCCCTTCTATCTTTAAAGCCACATTATATTACCTGAGACTCCTGTTTTCCTCTTTGACTTACAAGGACCCTGTGATTATATTGGACCCACTTAGATAATGCAGAATAATTTCCCCATCTCAAGGTCCTGATTAGGAACCTTTGCTTCATCTGCAACTTTATTTCTTCTTGCCATGTAATATAACAGTTCATATTCACAGTTTCTGGTGATTAGCATGCATACATCTTTCTCGAAGGTGAGAATATTCTTTTGTCACACAGAGATAAACTGATAAGAAACAGGGACTGAGGGTAGAAGGTATGGGAGTAGGTAGAAAAGGAAAACAATAAATTTTTCAAATAATCTTTACTGGATGTCAGGTACTTTGCATATACTATTTAATCTGAACAGTATCTTTGAGGTAAGTAGTATTAACATCATTTTGTAGTTTAGAAAGTTGAAGTTCAAAGACGTTAAGTAACTTGCCTAAGGTCACAGAGCTGGTAAGTGACGAAAATAGGTCTCCTATCGATGTCTTTATTATTAATTCTCTTGTGTAAGGCATTGAAAGGGCAAAGAAACTTTAGTTTTTATGAATCAAACCAAGGTGTAGTATAGTGTATAAACAAATACTCTTAACAGATGATGTTTTGAGGAAAAAAATGGTCTTGATTAACCGCTATTCAGAACCTTTACAGTCTTTTAAGCTATTATCTTATAAACATACTTTTAATTTTTCACTTCATGTAAGTTTTGTAAAACTCATTGCTATTTAATAAATTTATGTGGATCTGCTAAAATTATGTTTGATGAAATTAATTTATTCATAGAGAAAAGGCCTGACATAATAATAACCGCCACTTATTGGAAGTTATTTGTAATACACCAGGCTTATTCTAGGCCCTTTATGTGCATTATTAATTCATTTCATCCTTACAACAACCACGTGGTACAGGTGAGGAAGCAGAGGTGCTGCGCTCGGTAAGTAACATTCTTGATCATGCCTGTCACCCTGCTGATGAGAAGCAGAGCCAGGATTTGGATCCAGGAACTTTAACTGCTCAGCCATGTGCTCAACTGCTACTTCCTGCTGCCTCTTGACTTTATTTATGTATTTGTAAGATGTCCTCACTTTCCTTCTCATTTTCTTTTCTCTCAAGAACTCTCACAAGTCAGAAAATGCCTTTCATGGGAGTCAGATTCTTCACAGAATCCACACAATGTTCTGGATGTGATAGGAATGATATCTGCTGAAAATGGCAATGCTATTAACCAAGCATCTTACTTTGAAGTTAGAAACAGAAGTTAACTTAAAAATGAGTTAGATGTCAGCCCATTTCCATATCTTTCTGATACCAACTTTTTTTTTAATTGATACAAAATACTTTATGTATTTATGGACTGATACAGACTTTTATTTTTCAGGGGTATTTGGGATCTGTAGTGAGCCTTATATGAAATATGTATGGAACGGTGAACTTCTGGATATAATTAAAAATACTGTGCATCGTGACTGGCTTTTGTATATTATTCATGGGTTCTGTGGGCAGTCAAGTATCCTTTTTGAAAAAAATGTAAAATACATATTACTAAACTTAATGATGTGTCAATTTGTAGGCAGCTACTATGAATTATATGATTATAATGCCATTCTCTGCACCCCAACAGGAAAACCTGCCCATGATACTATGTAGTAGAACTACAAAGAAGAATGCTATTTGAACAGGCCTGTTATATACACAGAAAGATAAATAAATAACAAGGAAGAAAATGCCATGTGATAATAGGTTTTAAGTGTCATGCTTATCTGGGAGAAGGAGCAGAATTACTGATAGTTGGAGAGAATGGGACAGGCCCATGGGAAGAGTTGAACTTGGCTTGGGCCCTAAACAAAAGTCAGGCCTTAGCAGAGAGACAGATCAGCAGGCCGAGCAGAGAGAGAGAGATCACAGTGTGCGAAACACTGTGTGTGTAGAGGTGGAAACACACAAGGGAGTGTTCTCATGGCATAAAACTCCCGGGAGGTAGGATATAGCTGGAAGGAGATTGGTATGTGGGAGTCAGATTGACAGTCACTAAATTGCCTTGGTGGTCAAGCTGAGGACTTTGGGTTTGATGCTAGAACTTTTGAAAGGTTTTGTGCAGGAGAGTAACATGTGCAAAGTAGTATGTAGGATGCTTGAGTTGACAGCCATTTTCAAGCTGGTTTAAGTAAAATGAAACTAGAACACGGGACATGAGTTAGGGAAAGATTGCAGTAGTCCAGGCAAAGGGGCAAAATAGATTAAAGAGAAGTAGGTTCAGCTTTGGTTAAGCTGATGAGTTCAATTTTATGAAGACTTTTATTTCCTTCAGTAGCTTCATCTCATTAATATGTAGCTACATTGAAGCCTTTTAATAAAGTGCAATTATTGGGTTTAAGAAGGCAGCATGTACCATCTAGAAGTGGTGTTTAGATTTTTTTCTATTACTTTTTGAGATCACGTAGGGCATTTTTGCATTCAGCATGTTTTCTAGCGTGTTAGGCTTTTAAAGATATAGTGAAACCTTTAAAGGAGTGGTTGCTTTGAGACCACTAAGTGGGTGAATGTAACTGACCATCATTATGCTTTCTTGCACCAGGAGCATTTGAGAGGAGTGGGACCAAGGGCACAGCAGGCAAAGTTAGCCTTGAAGAGCAGCAGGGCCGCCTTCTGTGAGGGGTATGAAAAGCTAGATAAAAGCATACAGGGATTTTGAAATGAAGTTCAGTGAGATTTATGTGCTACACTTGAAAATCAGGCTCATTACTTTATAATCACTTTCAACCAGTGAGTGGTATTATTTGGTTGACCATTACTACATAATGAGATTTGATCCTGAATTACTTTTGCCTCTTTCCAAAAGTAAATTCTACCTAGGAAGATCACAGGTTTTTTTTACCACCGGGGATACCAAAGACAATGTGCTACAATTTCTAAAGGTGGTTCCTAAAAGATAGTTCTGTTTTGCATTTCTAAGAGCTAACTCGGGGCCTGGCATGTATTAAACATAATAAATGTTTGTTTTTAAAAATAACACCATCTTAGATGATCATTTTAAAGCTCATAAATTTAAACAACGAATCTAGTCTCCTGGTTATCAAGCATTTAATGAATTCTGGAAGTCTATATGATTATAAAAACAGTAGCCATTTAATGAATACTATAGGCCAGGCACTAGTAGTACACACATTACTTCACCTAGTCCAGTTACTTTATTGTTACACTCCATTTTAGTTACTTTATTGTTACACTCCATTTTACCGAAGATGAGACTTGGCTCAGAAAATTAAGGTGATTAACTAAGAAGCTATATGTTGGTTAAGCAGTTCACAATAAATTATTCAGCGTTCAGGATTTGCAGGTAGGTGACAGATTTTGACTGTTTTTAGAATCTTACACTCAGTTTACCCTTTCAGTATTATATATTATATACTGCTTCATAATTTAGACAACCTGTTAAATGACACACGTTCTCTTTGCAAAGTGTATGATCTTGGAAGACTAAGTAAGGTGTATCAGTCCATTCTCACACAGCTATGAAGAACT